>SNQJ01S0029874.1:45389-72520 GCA_010110895.2 Picea sitchensis
ATAACATTATATAGAGAGAGTAATTCAAAGTTTAAAAAATCATCTTCCCCATATAGGTACTTTCTACTTTTCCATATGAGAGAGATGTGTAATTCTTTGAATGCTTAATATGGAGTTAACACATGAATTTCTACTTCTCCATATGAGAGAGATGTGTAATTCCTTGAATGCTTAATATGGATTTAACACATAACACCCTTGATTTAAAAAAATATTTTAACATTCACCTTAAGTAAAATAATTTTATATCAACATTATAACATTACATAGAGAGAGTAATTGAAAGTAAAAACAATAGTATTTGGCACATATGTGCTTTCTACTTCTCCATATGAGGGAGATGTGTAACTCCTTGAATGCTTAATACGGAATTAACACGTCATTTAAAAAAATAATAGTAACAAGTAAATATTTCAATATCAACTTTATATATATATTGAAAGTAAAGAAATTCTTAAGGTGAAAACATTTGAATGTTGACTTGACTATGAGGAAGATGTGCAATTCCTTAGGCACTCAACATGAAGTTGACACGTGACACACACACACACACACAACTAAGCCTAGATCCATCTTAACTGCGCATCTAAATCCTTTGAGATGAAAATATTTCTTCAAGTTTTGTACTCAAAAATTTCATCTCGAGGAATTTGATGTCTCTCTCGACATGAGTATCCATATCAACTATAGAGAGTATAAATGTATTCCATACCTTGTTTGGTTTTCTAGAAAAAATAATCTTACCTCTATATAAGGGAATATAGTCTTATTAGTCCCTATGTTTTGCCAAAAAAATTATTCACATGATTATTTTGGAAAAGGAAATTAGTTTTCCAAGTTTTTGTCAATGTTTTGTTAATTTTTTTTTATTAATCTAATTATTTTGGAAAAAGAAAATAATTTTCCAAGTTTTTAGTGATTGAGTTCACCTTGTGGTCAAAGTTATTTGACCTTATATTACTTCATCCAAATTTGCAACCTTTCTCCACAGTTTTGTCAAAAACTATATTATTTTGATTTATTTCCAAAAATAAATTTAATTTCATATTTAAGAAATTTGCAATATCAAATTTCTTATTGATTCAATCATATATGATTCGATTTAAATCCACTAGGTATGCGATTTCTTTTTGACTAATTGGCATAATTAAGTAATCATTTAAAAAAAAACAAATTTCTTATTTGTCACTATGAAGGCTCTGAGAATGTTGTAGTGCCTTCTCTATCAATGCTTCACATGAAAAAATACCTCACCGCCTCAGCCTCCATAATGCTACACATGACATGTCACCTCACTGCCTCAACCTCCACAACGTCGCAACCATGTAGTTGAGGCTTAAGGAGTTGGGATTTGGAGCAAACATAAAACCATTTGAACCAACATATAGCCCATGTTTGCATAGAAATTGTCCATGATTGCTTTCTAGAATTTGATGCAAATAGCTACAATGAAACTATGAAGTACAAGTAGGTACATTACTACACTAGTATTACCACACTTATATAAAAAATATTCCTTGATTTCTTTTTTCTGAAATCAATCCCGTAACATTGGTCATGGTATAGTAAAAAATAATACTTACTGGGATAGACCAACAAGATTTGTTGATGATAGGGGATTCAACCTACATCATTTCCATCAACGTTTGGAGGAAGCTAGGATCCCTTGAACTAGTACCATCCACTATCACAAGTCCCTACTAGAAAAAAAAATTTGATTCTTTGATCAATCAAGGAAAAGTGAATATCAATCTTCATTATGAACATGGCCCTTCCCTGAGATATGAGAAAATGGAAAGGGAGAACTTACCTAAGCATAGTGACGGTAAGATCCTAGTCTTACCAATGAATACGAGACTACTTTGAGGGAGAGCCTCCTTAGAGCTTCCCTGTGGAACCAACCCACTACACTTTGCTTTCCATTGTGATAGAGATTGCAAAACTATAGGCCTCATGAGAAGTAAACCCAAGTGCATACTAATATTAAGTTCCATAACCAACTTCATGACTTGTTCACGACCTTAAATTAAGATTCCTTTAGAGGTGATGAAATATTTGAATGGAGGTGCATAAATGAGGCCACTCTTTGGGTAGTGGGATGCATGCGTACTTGCTTCAAGTGTGTGGATTGTGAAGGTCCCACTTTCCTGTTGGGATATTCACTAATACTGAGAGGGGGGGGTGAATCAATATTGAGCACTTTTTACCAGTTTTAATCAGAACATATAATCATCAAGTTTATCAATCATTTATCACTTATGATTGCATTCAATATATCATAAACATATAACCATAAACAATGCATCACATCATAACCACAGATACACAGTACACCCGAGTTTTACGTGGAAACCCAAATGGGAGAAAACCATTGAATGCTTTCTTATATATCAAGGAGGCTATGAACCCTTGATTTATAGGATCAAACTTGAAGGAAGCTCCAACTCCTTGTATACTCCAACACTAACCGGAAGTATGCTATGAATCCCTTTCCTCTCCCCTTCCTTCCACCCTGAAATATAAGTGTAGACTCAACCTGTCACCGACACTATCACTGATAATAAATCTATCATTGATAATCAACATATCAGTGATAATCAACCTGCCACCATCCATGTCACTATCTTGTCACAGTCCCTATCATTGTAATTGTCATTGTCACTGTATCTATCACTAAAATTGATATCTCATCTTCAACATCATCATAAACTAAAACCAGATCAACTCACATAGATCATATACCAATATCACCAATCATGTACTAAGATATGTGTGCCATGACATCCATTAACCATGTACCAAGATATGTACCATAACATCCATCAACCATGTACCAAGATATGCAAACATATACCAAAGTACATCTCAAACCATGTGCCCATTATCCAAGATGMTCCTCAAAACATATGCCAAAAGCATGCCTTAAGMATGTGCTAAACCATTCAAGATATGTATCTCAAACATGTGCCAAAAYATCCAAAATATGCAGCCAACCATATCCCTCAAGCATATGCCAACTCATCAATGRTATACTTCAAACAATGTGCCAATACATGCCTCAAACCATGTATCCAATTATCCCAAAATGTATCTCAACCATGTGCCAAAGATATAGGTCAATATATCCAATATATGTACCAACAATATGCCTCAATAGATATGCCTCAAACATATGTCGTAACATCCAAAACCATATACGAAGTATATGCCTCACACATGTTCCAACATCACAAAGATGTTCCTCTAACAATGAACCATAACAACCATACACCATGTACCAAGGATATATCTCAAGCATGTATCAGCTTCATAAAGGCATGTACGTCAAACATATACATCTATGTACCAAAAGGCCTCTAAGACATGCTTCAAGCATGTGGCATACCATCTATAATACAAGCCTTAAACCAAATGAAAACATACCCTTTTATCATGTAGAAGACCCGATGCATATCATCACAGACCAACAGACCAACTTGGTGCATATCATCCTCAACAAACACAAGATATCATCTTCATTGAGTTTTACCTCAGCCTCGTTGGACAAAGCCAAGATCACGCAGGGCCTCGTGGGACGCGTGTCATACAACATGAGGGGGTGCCTCATGGGACGCCCCAAGCCTGACCTGTGGGAGTCAGTTAAATTAGGGTTTCTCATAAACCATTCTCTCTCCTCTGCAACTCTGGGACTTCACTTTTCACTCCTTCCCTACCTCAGACTCGCTACCTCAGATTCCCCAATAGATCACTTGCTCACTTGATAGATATTCAATAAGCTCGTGTGTGTACAAATGAGATGCTTCTTGAAGTGTATTTATACTTTTCCAAGTGACTTCTTTCCTTAACTTTAGGATCGACCTGTACTTGTTATAACCATTTTACCCTCTAATTAATGACTTGTAACTTCTTGTTGCAACTATTTAGCGGCTTCTTAGCCATTCTTTATGGATTTCAACTTCACGAGGGCATAACTCCTAAACCATGAGGAAACACGTGGCATACCACCTACCATTGGAAATGACATGAAGAGGACTATCCATCTACAAAGGTTTTGCATGCATGTGCCATGTACTTCATCCTCTTTATCCTCAAAACAATTTTGGCTTCAAGACCACACCTTTGGGGCTTCTCAACCACTTAACCACTTAGCCATCTTTCTAGGGATTCTTGTAGAATTCTTCAAAGTGTCTTCCTGTGAGGGCCATGTTTAAATATACGCCATAAGGGGACCACTTTGGAGAATTCTTCAAATACACCCATCACTTATTCCTTCAAACAAACCCATCACTTCTAGAGGCTTCTTTTGGGTTAACATGTTTCTTCTATGAATGACATCAATGCATCTAGACTTCTTATAGAGTTGACATCTAGGGTTGACATCAATGACAAATAAATTTTGAACAATCTCTCCCTTTGGCATTGATGGAAAAACTCATACTCCACCTATGAAAAATTCTCCCTATCTTTATCTCCTCATGTTTCTCTCCTCCTTTGACATCAATGGCAAAGGGTAAATTTCTTTGGGTCTACTCCCGCTGTCTTCATGCTTTTGATCTTTCTCTTTCCTTTTGATATCAATACTAATGTCACACACCCAACCCCTTAAGTAGCATTTTAAGGAATGGGGGTATAAATTTTCCACTTTCCTACAACTTCTCCGAGTTCCTTGAATAAGGGCATCGTTTCCTTCTACCGTCTAAGAGATTTCCAACGACTATAAACTCATTTGAAACTGAGTTACGAGTCAAAATTTATGGCTCCCTAAACTTCTTGGGGTGTCGTTGGTCAAAGTCCACATGGCTCCACCTCATTTGTACCATCATATGTGGCACTGACAGGACCTCGGTCGTCATCCTCTAGCGATGACATGGCCACTGGAGGGGTGGTTGCAGGGGATATCTCATGGGCCTTCATGGGTAATAGGCCTTTGGCCCCTTCAATATTCTTGTACAAGTCTACAAACTTCCCTAGAGTTTTGAAGTCCGAAGAACACTTTCCACTCTGGAATCTATGGTGGAGATTCTATCCACCCTTGGATATGATGTCTAAGATTCATCCATGCTTAACACGTAGCTTAAATTTGTTAGGGGGGTTCCCACACTTAATTCATGATCAATCCCAAAACGTGTTGGCAACCACCAATTCTGTCGAATTTTATCACAATTAAAAATCATCATAAAGAGATAAAGTATTTTTGTAGTTGCCTCCTCTTTGCATTTATAAACATTTATGTCTTTTGAATTCAAGTCAATTTATTGGGCTAACTTATTTTATTAGTTTTTCGTTTAGATTTCGTCTGTTTAGTTTAAATTTCATGACTGCAAGCATGAAATTCAAACAAAAACTTCGCTTGGGTAATTATTCTGTAACCTGTGTTTTTCTTCTTTTCTTTTACCAAAGAGATTACACTTTGTAAAAACCTATATGTTGTTAAATTTTAAGTTTTATAAACTCATTGATTAATCCACTACCACATTTTTTTTATGTATGATGGGGAATATGATTTGATCAGTTCTATGGTTTATTGTTTGGTTTTAATTTTTTGAAATACATAAACGCGCAGTACCTTAGATTAACAATGGTCTATTAGTCATATCATTGTCATGTCACTTGGTACAGGTCTGATGAACCCACGAATACACCTCATCTTGTTGTCATGTACATTCAATGACTCTCATTCAGTGTTTGAATTGGAATTTGATAGTGGTTGAGGGTTTGATTATCATTATGTGTAATTGCTCATAGGTCTGCACACCCTCTAGTTTTCCATCTCTCCAAACTCAATTTATCAAACATGACAGTCTCGCATTTTCGTAGGCATCGAGCCGTTTTGATTTTCACAGACCTCTCCTTTCTACTTGTTTTTTGGAAGTCGAAACCTCCCATTTCATGTTGTCTACTATGTCCATTTGACAATAACCATGGCCCCTATAGTTAGAATCAAACCTAATGGTTGCCAGACCCTTATTTCCCATGACGATGCCATAGATGATTTGCAAGCTCACGGTTGGTACATTTTCATCCGAAAATTTGAAGGTTACAACCTGGCAGTCGAACATGCCTTTGCTCACAAGTTTGACAAGTTTAGAGTCAAAGTTGGGGATGTGCAATTGGAGGTCACAGAAGACTCTGTAGCTTGGGAAACAAGACTGCCACAGGAAGGCGATAAATGGTTCAAAAGGGCTAAACTGGAGGACGTGCCTTGGAGCATGTTCATGGTCTCTCGCAAATATACCTACTTCCCTAAAGGTATTCCTATTACCCTCCTGAAACCTTGATGGAACAACCTTATTTTGATTCTAAAACAATTTATAACATGTGAGGGTAGGTATGGTTTGGTATTTTTATACCATATCTGACTGTTGATGTTGTTCCTAGGGTTTAAACTAAACATGCCCTTCTACTTGTTGATGAGCCTATATAAATTGTAAAAACATTATAAGAGACAGAGCTTGAACCCTCTGTCAAGCCTCTTTCATCACGAGCTTATAAGGATTTTGTTGGTATCGCACTTGTCTCAAATTGGGGACACTTGGGAAAGATTCCTGTGTCGGAATAATTTTTCCCAACCTGAAAGCATAGTGAACCCACCTTTAAATATAAACCCCAATTCTGATAATCCTGTGACCCAGATTCGAGATTTCGATTCACATAATGATTGTGAAATTAATGAACCAGTTTTTGTTTCTTTGCAACCCCCCCTAGGTAAAAAACCATGATGTATTTTCACACCCAGAAAATCATTAGAAGAGGTAGTGGATGAATTAAAAGAAACAGTTTCCCCTGTTCTTGCTAACGAACCAAATCAGGGCCTTAGTGACAAACCTACTATCAAGAAAATTCCTAAGAGTAAGAAACAGGAAAGCTCAGATTTGAATTTTACGAACAAGAGATATAGCCGATTGATATCCAAGAGTATGTGAAATCGAAAGAAGGATCATTTGAGCTCGATCTCAATGATCGAGGTCAACGAGCACTGCTCAGACAACGAGATCAATGATTTCCTTGCACTTGAAGATCCGTATGATCAGTGTCTCGGGAACAAAACTACTGGTCAAGCTGAGCAATATGACTTTGTCTCTAGGCTACCCCCATTTCTGAAAGGCCAAGAGGGATTTGCTAGAATTAGTCATGACTTGAAACATTACATAGGAAGAGACGAAACCTCCATTGTGGAGTACACTCAACCTCGACCTGCTATAGATCTGGTACACTGTGACAATTGTTTGGATTGGGTAGAACGCTATTACAGGGACATACCATTTTTACAGGCACAAGTAAAACATATGGCTGCTCGGAATTCTCTACTTGAATGAGAAAACCAAGAGTTGAAAGCATGCACAACACAAGCAAATAAAATATCCAAAAGATTTGGTAATATAATTATAAAAAATGCAACCAACTTCAATGCCATCATTAATTAAGAACTGTATGATCTTTCACTGTCTAATTTCTAAATGGTAAGAGTGATTTTTTATTTTATTTCATTTATTCTATTATGAAAGTCAAAATAGGAAGATTTAGTTTTGATTTTATTTGTTAATATAAGACTAGCTACAGAATCTCACGATTTTGTAGCTAGTCTATTTCTGAATATTAGTTAGCATTATTTTATGAATATCAATTTCGTTTTTGTTATCTATAGGAAAATGATTATTATGGTGCTTTTTATGGAGAAACCATCTTGGATCATACACTGTATTATTCAATAGTCTCTTTCTTTTATGTTGATAAAAAAATGTTATTATGTAATAAATTTTGATAAACCAACTCCTACAGGAATGGCTTCATGTTGTACTATTTTTGTAAAACAATCTATTTTTGGGGGATTGAACTCTATCTTGCATGATAAAAGTTTGTTATTCCAAAACAATGTTAGTAGTGAAGATAACTTTTGTTGGGATACATTATGGACATGTGATTTGGGGAACTGTTATGGAGAAGCTTACCCCATTATGTTCTTTCATTGCCTCAATCTTATGAAATGTTATTATGCTTGATGCAGCTTTAGTCTCGTTATCATATGGTGTTTCATATTATTAAGTATTTAGATGTTGTCTATAATTTGTTATTCCATTTTACATATGTGATCAATATGCCATTTGATTATTGTCGATTTATTCTAGATATTAAATGATGGATTACATTAATACTTTGAATTGAGTTTCTTTCATTCTAAGTTATTGATTATTATAAGATCAACATATATTTTACATTTATTGTTCTGTTGTTATATTCTCATTCCAATACATCAAAAGCTTCTTTGAATTTTTTATGGGAGTATTAGCATTGTTCTGTCACAGGTTTCCCTCATATGTAGGATGATTAGGAGCTCGAATTACACAGAAAGATAAATTCAATTTAATAGATTAATTACAGGTTAGTTTACAAGTTATTTAGTTAAATATTTTATTAATGAAATACGGGTAACATGAATTAGCTTTGATTGTTAATGTACTCTTATTTCAATCATGTTTTTTTAGTATTCATTAGTTTTAGACTTTTAAATATTTAAAAAGAAAATAGAAAAATGTATGTGCTTTCTTTATCTCTTTTATAAACACTTTTAAGAACATCCATTTCACAAGATATCAAGTAAATCTTGCAAGTTGTACATAGACTGTTTATAATCATATGCACATATTCATGTTTCTATTCGAACACTTGTAATTATTAAACTTATATTCTTAGTATCATAGCTTTTAGATTAGTTTCATTTCTTTTATTACTTTTAGGACTTTAGTTGGCCAACAGAGCCATTAAACCCGTCAGGTCATTTCATTCCAAACGGCTTGGGTTATTTAGACAACCCCAGTCTGGATTTGACCTTCCAGTTGATGGTGTTTCACTTATGCTCGTCAACAAATGGTGCTAGAAGGAGGGCCTGAAATAAATTGATGGCACGTAGAGGTCACAAGACCCCTCCAAATAATCGTTCTCATGTCATAACGCATAGTCTCTATGACACAAATGTTACACTTGAAACAACAACTACCTCAAACAATAACCCTGATATTCCTGTCGAACCAGTGACACCACTCCCTCAAGGGATTGACTTCCAAGAAATTGTCTCGCAGTCACTTATAAGAACTAAAAGTGTCTTATCTTGTATTAGACAACTCAATAAACCCCTTGACTTTACAAATCTTCAAGAACAACTTCAAAACACTGGTCTTCCTAGAAACATAGTAGAGAGTGAAAATACTACCAATCCTACGAAAATCCTTATCCCTAGTGTCGATGGACCTGGTATTCCATCGTCCCCACCTAGTTCTTCTCCACCTTCTTCGGGAAGTGAATCCTTGGACAAAGGTAGTTCTTCACCAGAACCATCTCAACCTTCAACTGCACCCACTCCCATGGAAAACCAAAATAATCCTGCCAGACCTTGGCTCGATCAAGATGTTGTGGCTGTACCATGACCCCAACACCCACTACCTAAACACCCGGAGAAATGACTGCCCAAATTTGATCCAGATTCAAAGAAATCAGCTGAGGATCACATCAAGAAATATATGTTGGCCATTAGACTTCGAAATGTGGAACACGAAGATGTAGTGTGCATATTATTTCCTTATACTTTTGAGGGAAATGCCTCCACCTGGTATTTCGCTCAACAACCTCAGACCATTGTCTCTTGGGACAAGTACGCAACTTGTTTTCTAGAAAACTTTGGAGATGATAAATCTCCGGAAGTCTTGGTTATGGAACTTTCTATCATAAAGATGAACCCTAAAGAAAAATTGAAGGACTTTAACCAAAGGTTTATGATGTTAAAGAACAAAATCCATGCAGATTCGATGCCCGTAGAAAGTTTAATTATTGCATATTACGCTAAGGCCTTGCATAATAACATAGCCATATGGGTTAAAAGGTCCAAAAATAACATGTTGTTAGAGGCCTTTGAGGAGGCAGGTCAAATTGAGAAAGATATTTTGAGTTTAAAAGATACTCTTAGTAGCGAAACTGAAACAACTTCATCTTCTAAGAAGAAAATAGAAATTCTCACTAGGCCTCCTCAAACTAAAAATCAACAAGAAAAATTAGACTTGGAGAGCTTGGAGAAAGATTTCTAGAAACTATCCAATCAAGTCATTGACTTGAAAATATCAGCCGAGGAGGAATCTATAAGTAAAGGGAGTTTTAAACCTCCGTTTAGAAAACCTTTCCCTCCAAACTGACCAAACCTGACCACAGAAGGTCTCAATTTCGAAAATTTACAGTATGCTTTGCAAACGATATTAGAAGCTCATGAAAATTTTGTTTCTGTTCCTCCTAAAAATTATGACGATACAGTTGAGGAAGAGGTACTAGAACAGGAGGACTCATCACCTCCCCTTTTCGGGCACTTGTCGGACAACATTTTTTAAGCAAATTTTGAAACTATCCACCCCTACAACAATAGGAATAAATCACAAAACAAGCCCACAACAGAAGCAAGTAAAATTTTGTTTCCAAAACAAAACAAAAAACAAACTCAAACTAGACAAAACTTGGCTGCCCCAGCTTTAGAGTATGATTTAATCAAAGATCTGAAAGAACTAAGGGCAAATATTTATGTTTTTGAAATGATGAAATTTCCTCTTATTTTGCAGAAAATGCTTCAAATCATCGTTGTAAACAGTAAAAAGAATGATGTTAGCAACAAAAAATCAGCAGAAATTGATTCAAACGCGGCTAAAAATGTCCCAACTAAAAAGACATCCAAACATCAAGACAAAAGGGACTTAGCAGAAAAAACTGTAGAAAACCTAGATAAAACTGTTTCAGGGACAACAATAAAAAATAAGCAGAATTTTGTTGTTTCCACACGGAATAATGTCCCCCCATTTTTATTAACCTTCGAAATTTTTAATAGGAATGTACATAATTGTATGGTTGACTCCGGTGAATCATCAAACATGATGCCTCTGTCTGTATGGCAGAAAATTAATGCAGACGCAAAACCTTCAGATCTTAAAATCATTCAGCTGGATAGAACGAATGTTAAGGTGATTGGTGAGCTTAAGAATGTATTGATTAGATTATCATCAAATCCTAAAGTTCATCAGATAATTGATATTATCGTTGTTGATATTCCTGAAGTTTATGGTCTATTTTTTAAGCAGAGATTGGTTAGAACAACTGCGCGGCTACTTTGCTACAGACTGGTCTCAGTTTTGGTTGCCTGAAAATGGACAACCCAATAGAATTAGAATAAACAAAGAACGTTATCTTAAGCATACTGTGACAGATCTGAACGATTTGAATGAGCCTTTCGTTACCTTCGCAAATTTGATTGAACACATGGAATGAATACCTTTTTTGGCAACTTCATGATCGAAATTTCATCTATCACTGATCTGGGACAACAATACGAAGTTACAGCCTATACTTAGACACCAGCTTTGCCGAATACGCCAATTACTACTAATGACGCACAGATCTGGTCCCTATATTTTGATGGATCCAAATCCTGAGAAGAAGTAGGTGTTGGTTGTGTGCTCATCGATCCTACAGGTAATAAAACATTTATTTCTTGTCGATTAGAGTTTGAATGCACTAACAACACAGTTGAGTATGAAGCACTCCTGCAGGGACTTAGGAAAGAACTGGACATGAATGTGAAAATTTAATAGTATTTGGTGATTCAGAAATCGTGGTCAAACAGGTAAGAAACACCATACACTGTTTGTCACCGCATTTGAAAAGTTACCAAACCGAGGTATGGGGTTTAATGCATAAATTTCTAGCATTTAATATAAATTCCATTCCTAGGATGAGTAATTCAGAAGATGATTTATTAGCCAATGTTGCTTCTAAATTGTTACCCGTTGAAGGTCTTTCTGCTAATGCATTTTCGATCGAATTGTTGTTTAGGCCATCGATTCCGGATAACATCACAAATTGGAGAGTATTCTATGATGACCAGCAGATCATCAACTTTCTGCATATGGAAGACACCTTCCAAGATGTAGTCATTGATGAAGGTACTCATGATCAGAATCTCTGAGACTTCACGATAATATCTGATCCTCGATCTCCTGAATCAACATCCGAGCTGGTAAACTCTATCCCCGGATCAGTTGTGAGATTAGAGAAATTTTATGACTTGCATGATAAGTTTAGAGGGGTAGTCAATTGTAAAACTAACGGTTCCTCTTTGATCTATGAAACTGTTAATTTAGGAACAAGAGATAATCCTCAAAATAATAATCTAGGAAAGGGATGTTCTGAAGAAGAAAGATCCGCTTTCATAAAATTATTTAAAGAATTTAAATATGTATTTGCTTGGACGTATGATGACCTGCAAACTTTTTATCCAAACATCATACAACATGTAATCCATATGAAACCCCAGATTCATCCTTTTCAATAGAAATTGAGGAAGATGCATCCTAAATTGGAACCTACTGTTCAAAAGGAACTAAATATATTACTAACTGCAAAGATATTTTTCCGGTTATGCATACACAATGGGTGTCTAACTTAGTCCTTGTAAAGAAGAAAAGTGGCGAAATTTGACTTTGCGTCGATTTTCGAAACCTAAACTGAGTGTTTGATAAAGACAATTACTATGTTCCTCCAATGGAACAAATTCTACAATAGGTGTCTAGTTCCAAAAGACTATCTTTGCTAGATGGTTTTTTTGGGATACAACCAGGTCCTTATGTCTCCTTCGAACCAGCTTAAAACCACTTTTCATACCCCATGGGGCACTTACACCTATAGGAAAATGCCTTTTGGGCTGATAAATTCCGGTGCCACTTTCCAGAGAGCAATGGATATTGTTTTTCATGGCCTCATTAACCAGTCAGTTGTGGTCTATCTTGATGATGTCACTGTCTTTTCTAAAAACAAGAAAGACCACTTATCTCACCTTAGGGCTGTCTTGGAATGATGTCACAAGTTCGGCATATCACTCAATCCTAAGAAATCGGTCTTTGCAGTAGAGCAAGGAAAACTGCTCGGGTTCATAGTATCTAAGGATGGAATGATTATTGACCCTGAAAGAACCCAAGCCATTGCTAAAATCCCCCCTCCTTCTTCCAAAAAGGCCATGCAATCCTTTTTGGGTAAGATTAATTTTGTCAGAAGATTTGTCCCGAGTTTCTCAGAAATGGTTAGACCGTTACAAAATCTAATTAAAAAAGATGTTTTTTTACCAATGGGGACCTCAAGAAATTCAATCTTTCGATACAATTAGAAAATCAATAATAGAAGCCACTTCCCTAATGAGTCTCGATTTTTCTCAGGATTTCACTCTTTACACTTTTGCATATGACATATCCTATGTTTTTTTTCTTACACAGAAAAATGTTGAAAGCAATGAGATACCCATTGCCTTCATGAGCTCTGCTTTTAAAGGAGAAGAACTTAATTACCCAATAGTAGATCAACATGCCTATGTTGTTTTTAAAGCAGTGAAACACTTTTGGTCTTACCTGTTAAAATCTGGAACCAAAGTTGTTGTTCCTTACCCCGCTGTAAGAAACCTATTAGTACAAAAAGAGTTGGGTGAGAAAAGGGAAAATTGGATGACATCACTACAGGAATATGACCTTGAAATAACTCATGCCCAAATCGTTAGAGGTCAAGGCCTGTGTAAACTAGTGGTTGATTCAGTTGAAGAACAAGAAAGTAAATAAACACATCAATTGCAAATCGACACAACGAAAAACAGATCAGTTGTGCACAAGCTACACCCAATTATTGGTATGAGAACATTAGATTTTATTTAATGCATGGATCTGCTCCCTGAAATCTTGATCCCAAAAATAGAAGAGAACTTAGGCTTAAATTTTCATCTTTCCAGTTAATAAATGATATATTATTTCGAAAGAACTTTGATGGTGTTTTTTTACATTGTTTAGAAAAGGAGGAGTCTGAAAGAGTAATGGTTGAACTTCATGCTGGTGAGGCCAGTGGTCACTTTGGTGCAGATACCACTGCCCACAAAGTGCTAAGGGATGGATACTATTGGCCTACCTTGTTTAAATATGCCCATATGTTGTCCCAAAAATGTGTAATCTGCCAAAAGGCTGTAGGACGGGTGAAAAAGGCAGCTTTTCCTTTGCAACCTGTTACTGTAGACACACCATTAATAGGTCTAGACATTATAGGACTGATCAATCCCCCTTCTTCACAACAACACAAGTACTTCCTCACAGTGACAAAATATTTTACTAAATGGTCCGAAGCTTTACCTGTAAAAGTGGTCAACACCAATCAGGTAGTGTCTTTTATGAACTCCCACATCATTACTCGATTCGAAATTCTCGAATGTCTGGTTTTTTATGACGCCTCTTATTTTCATCCCTTGGTATGAATGTTTTCTCTTTGGAACAGGGGATTAAACTGAAGTATTCTACCAGCTACTACCCTCAAGGGAATGGTCTGGCATAATCGACAAATAAGAATTTAATCAAGATTATTAAAAGGACAGTTTCAGAAAATCACAAGAATTGACATAATGCACTGTATAATGCACTTTGGGCCGATAGGGTAACTCCAAAATATTTCGTTGGTAATTCTCCTTTCTTCCTCATCTACGGAAGATAAGCCATTCTCCCCCCACATGTCTTACTTCCTTCTCTGCAATTATCGTAGAAAGTTCAAGAAGAAGAGTGTCCTCCTCTAGAAAACCAGATAAATGCTTTCTTAAAACTAGAAGAGGTAAGAACACAAGCCAAGCAGAAGTTGGACCAGCACCAACAAATTGTGAAGAGATGGTTTGATGCAAATTCCTCTTCTGATAGGAATTTTGATGTTGGGGATTTGGTTCTCAAGTGGGACAAAGCCCATGAGGGTAAGGGGGAACATACCAAGACCCAAAACCTGTGACGAGGACCATTTGTAATTTCTGAAAAATTGGGTCCTAGTTCTTTTCGTCTGCACAATTTGGAGGGACAGCCGGACACTTTCCTAGTGAATGGTCAGGCCCTCAAGAGTTATTTCGCTTGATGTTTTCTGATCCACCCTCTTGTAAATATTTTTAATTTTGTTTTTGTTTTTTTATTTTGGTTCTTTTCATTTTGCTTAATTTTGATTTGTTTTCTAATAATTATATCTAAGTCACCATTTCATTTTTTGAAGGGAATCAAAATTCTCATTCATTAACAGCAGTTGATAACATCTAAAGCACCTGAGGAGTAAATGCTAAACTCAGATCAACAGAAGTAAGTTTTTGTGCAATCAGTGTTTCTGGTTTCTCATTAAAATCACATGAAAATGTGATTATCCTTAACAAACTTCTAACGCCGTCCCTATTTTAATGAGGACAAATTAACTGTGCTTCCCCATACTAGAGAGGATTTCTTAACAGAAATATAACTGTCCAAATCATGATGAAAGTCATCAAGACAGAAAAATAATTTGGAAATGATTAAACTTTTCATGACCAAACTGTGAGATTTTCAGTATCACCCCGCTCTCCTGAATATCATGAAGTTCTGGAAATTATAAAGAAATTCTAGAGAGTTGGAAGCACTGTAATGTGTGGGAAGTGTTTGTAAACCCGTTGAGACATTGAACAGGTATGTTGGAAGTGAGTAAATGCACTCATGATACCAAGGAAACTTTGTCGTGGTACTGAACAGGCCTGATGGCAGCGAAGTAATGCCGGGTTTAAGAAGATCCTCAGGTGTGTTTTTTGATTTGATCAAATATGAAGATTCTTTTATCATGAATGGACGAATCTTGGACAAGATAGAGGTACTAGAGTGGGTTAAATGACATCCTTTCCAAGGCTATAGATGCTTGCTGGAAGCAGTGGCCCTGTCAATGGTATCGAAGTCATCTGTATAAACATCGCTACACCTGTGATCTAAACAAGATAGAAAATTACAATTTTTGGATAAATGCATCCAATGCTATGACTATGTTGTTTTTTGAGATATCATCAGAATGCTTGATCTGTCATTCACTGTTTCTAAAAAATTGTTTCATTTGTGCCCTTGACATAAATTTTCTGGTGATGCAGAGATAACTGCTTCGCCCAGCATGTCGCCATTGTTGGCAGCCACCAATTCTGTCGAATTTTATCACAATTAAAAATCATCATAAAGAGATAAATTCTTTCTGTAGTTACCTCCTCTTTGTGTTTATAAACGTTTATGTCTTTTCACTTCAAGGTGATTTATTGGGCTAACTTATTTTATGAGTTTTTCGTTTAGATTTCATCTGTTTAGTTTAAATTTCATCACTGCAAGCATGAAATTCAAATAAAAACTTCACTTGGGTAATCATTTTGCAATTTGTGTTTTTCTTCTTTTCTTTTACCAAAGAGATTACACTTTGTAGGAACCTATATGTTGCTAAGTTTTAAGTTTTATAAACTCATTGATTAATCCACTACCACCATTTTTTTATGTATGATAGGGAATACGATTTGATCAGTTCTATGGTTTATTATTTGGTTTTAATTTTTTGAAATACATAAATGCGCAGTACCTTAGATTAACAATGGTTTATCAGTCATATCATTGTCATGTCACTTGGTACAGGTCCGATGAACCCACGAATACACCTCATCTTGATGTCTTGTACATTCAATGACCCTCATTCTTTGTTTGAATTGTAATTTGATATTGGTTGAGGGTTTGATCTTCATTATGTGTAATGGCTCATAGGTCTGCGCACCCTCTAGTTCTCCATCTCTCCAAACTCAATTTATCAAACATGACAGTCTCCCATTTTTGTAGGCATCAGGCCATTTTGATTATCACAGACCTCTCCTTCCTACTTTTTTTTTGGAAGTTGAAACCTCCCTTTCATGTTGTCTACTGTGTCCATTTGATAGTAACCATGGCCCCTATAGTTTGAATCAAACCTAATGGTTTTCAGGCCCTTCTTGCCCATAACGATTCCATAGATGATTTGCAAGCTCACGGTTGGGATATTTTCATCCGAAAATTTGAAGGTTACAACTTGGCGGTCACACAAGCCTTTGCTCAAACATTTGACGGGTTTAGAGCCAAAGTTGGGGATGTGCAATTGGAGGTCACAGAAGACTCTGTAGCCCAGGAAAAAAGACTGCCACAAGAAGGTGAGAAATGGTACAAAAATGATAAACTGGAGGACGTTCCTTGGATCCTGTTCATGGTCTCTTGCAAATATACCTGCTGCCCTAAAGGTATTCCTATTACCCTCTTGAAACCTTGATGAAACGACCTTATTTTGATTCTGAAATAGTTGATAACATGCGAGGGCAGGTATGATTTGGTATTTTTATACCATATCTGACTGTTGATGTTGTTCCTAGGGTTTAAACTAAACATGCCCTTCTACTTGTTGATGAGCCTATATAAAATGTCAAAACGTTATAAGAGACAGAGCTTGAACCCTCTGTCAAGCCTCTTTCATCACAGGCTTATAAGGATTCTATTGGTATCGCAACTGTCTCAAATTGGCGACACTTGGGAAAGCTTCCTGAGTTGGAATAATTTTGCCCAACCTGAAAGCACAGTGAACCCAACTTTAAATGTAAACCCCGATTCTGATAATCCCGTCAAGATTTCGATTCACATATTGAATGTGAAATTAATGAACCAGTTTATGTTTCTTTTCAAACCCCCTGGGTAAAAAACCACGATGTATTTTCACACCCAGAAAATCATTAGAAGAGGTAGTGGACGAATTAAAAGGAAAGTTTTCCCCTATTATTGTTAATGAACCAAATCAGGGCCTTAGTGACAAACCTATTGTCAAGAAAATACGTAAGAGTAAGAAACAGGAAAGCTCATATTTGAATTTTACGAACAAGAGATATGGTTGATTGATATCCAAGAGTCTATGAAATAGAAAGTGGGATCATTTGAGCTTGATCTCAATGATCACTTCTCAGACGATGAGATCTACGATTTCCTTGCAGTAGAAGATCTGGATGATCAATGTCTCGAGAACAAAACTACTGGTCAAGATGAGCAATATGACTTTGTCTCTAGAATACCCCCGTTTCTGAAAGGCCAAGAGGGCTTTGCTAGCATTAGTCATGAATTGAAACATTACACAGGAAGATTCAAAGCCTCCATCGCGGAGTACACTCAACCTCAACCTGCTATAGATCCAGTACACTGTGACAATTGTTTGGATTGGGTAGAACACTATTACAAGGACATACCAGTTTTATAGGCATAAGTAAAACATATGGCTGCTCAGAATTATCTACTTGAACGAGAAAACCAAGAGTTGAAAGCATGCACAGAACGGGAAAATAAAATACCCAAAAGATCTGGTAATATAATTATAAAAAATGCAATCAACTTCAATGCCATCATTAATTCAGAACTGTATGATCCTTCACTGTTTAATTTCTAAATGGTAATAGTGATTTTTTATTTTATTTTATTTATTCTGTTATGAAACTCAAAATAGGAAGATTTAGTTTTGATTTTATTTGTTAATATAAGACTATCTACATAATCTCATGATTCTGTAGCTAGTCTAGTTCTGAATATTAGTTAGCATTATTTTCTGAATATCAATTTCATTTTTGTTATCTACAGGAAAATGATAATTATGGTTCTTTTTATGTAGAAACCATCTTGGATCATACGTTGTATTATTCAGTAGTCTCTTTCTTTTATGTTGATAGAAATTTATTATTATGTAATAAATTTTGATAAACCAACTCCTACAGGAATGGTTTCATGTTGTACTATTTTTGTAAAACAATCTATTTTTGGGGAATTGCACTCTATCTTGCATGATAAGAGTTTGTTATTCCAAAACTAGTTTAAATAGTGATTAATGTTAGTAGTGAAGATAACTTTTGTTGGGATACATTGTGGACATGTGATTTGGGGAACTGTTATGGAGAAGCTACTCACCATTGGCTTTAGACCCGTGTGATGCTTACCCCATTATGTTCTTTCATTGCCTCAATCTTATGAAATATTATTATGCTTGATGCAAATTTAGTCTGGTTATCATATGGTGTTTCATATTATTAAGTATTTAGATGATGTCTATAATTTGTTATTCTATTTTATATCTGTGATCAATCTTCCATTTGATTATTGTCGATTTATTCTAGATATTAAATGATGGATTACATTAATACTTTGAATTGAGTTTCTTTCATTCTAAGTTATTGATTATTATAAGATCAACATATATTTTAAATTTATCATTCTGTTGTTATATTCTTATTCTAATACATCAAAAGCTTCTTTGAATTTGTTCTGGGAGTATTAGCATTGTTCTGTCACAGGTTTCCCTCATATGCAGGACGATTAGGAGCTCGAATTACACAGGAAGATAAATTCAGTTTAATCGATTAGTTACAGGTTAGTTTACTTGTTATTTAGTTAAATCATTTATTAATGAAATAAGGGTAACATGAATTAGTTTTGACTATTTATATACTCTTATTTCAATCATGTTTGCTTAGTATTCATTAGTTTTAGACTTTTAAATATTCAAAAAGAAAAAAAAAGTGTATGTGCTTTCTTTATCTCTTTTATAAACACTTTTAAGAACATCCATTTCACAAGATATCAAGTAAATCTTGCAAGCTCTACATAGACTGTTTATAATCATATGCACATATTCATGTTTCTATTTGAACAATTGTAATTATTAAACTTATATTCTTAGTATCATAGATTTTAGATTAGTTTCATTTCTTTTATTGTTTTTAGGACTTTAGTTGGCCAATGGAGCCATTAAACCTGTCAGGTCATTTCATTCCAAACGACTTGGGTTATTTAGACAACCCCGGTCCAGATTTGACCTTCCAGTTGACTGTGTGTCACTGACGCCTGTCAACATAATGTCACATTATCATGGTGTACGTTCCCTGCCCAATGTAGGTTGGACACCACACATAGGGATTTCAATGCTTCGACATTTAATGCACCATCCTATATCCCCCCATCTCTCGGAGTCTCGAAGTTCGGAAGTTATAAAAATTCTGCCACGTACTCTAGCCTTCTGCACTTCGACATTTGGTTTGTGCACCAACATGTCAAATCTCCCAGAGCCCCAAAGTCTCGGAGTTCCGAAGTTCCATACTTCCAAATTAAGACTTTGACGAGGTACTTACATTATGCTTCCATTAGTTGATCGAATGGTTGGGAAGGGTCCCCAATGGATCCTTAGATCTATGACTCACATTTCTCCTGAATTCTTCCCCAAGATATAATGGTTGGTGGGATTTCTCCACTTTGGGGATTCACAAGTTCACAACCCTTACCATTATTAACCCTTCAATCAAACGAAGGATTACCTGTCGAAGGGGTCATAAAGTGGGGCTAGTTGCTTGATGTCATTTAATGATACCACTTACCCTATCATTCCACTATACTTGATCTAATGGTTGAGAAGGGTCCCAAAGGATTCTTATATCTATGACTTGCATTATTTCATGACTTCAACATTTGGGGATTCCGACCATTTAATGCATTTTCAGTCTTGGAGTAGGTCAACACCGAATTTGACCATAACTTATATCTAACAGTTAGGAAAGATCCTGATGTTTCTTGGATCGACAGCTCATGTAACTTTATGGTCGAAAATATTTTTAGGGTTTAACAATTAAATGGATCTCACAACAACAAATAGGAAATTGTTGGTTGTCGGTCAACTGCCCGATCACCGTTTTGACAGGTTTCCTTCGATGGGATTTGAATGTTGTGAGGTTCCAACATCCTAAAGTCCTGGACCTCCGAATTTTCGAAGCTCGGAAGGCTTAGCTCCCTTTTAGCGTAGCGTAGGGTTCAAGGGTATTGATCATATGGGGCTTTGACAAGCCCCTGAGAGCTACACTCTCAGATCTTATCCAAGATTTGGTTAAGGATGCAGACTTGAGAATGTGATCACTAGGGAGAATGGTTTGAACAAAGAGCCTTTCACTTCAGAATCCAAATCCTATAATAGGAAAAGGGTAATTCTAAGGGATTGACAGGTTCGAAGTTATCCCATAGAGTATGTCCGAAATCCATATTTCCAGTTTTGGTCCGTAGATAGTCCCTTGATGAAATTTCCAACCAACACATGGGTCAAATTCTCATGCTCCCAAATTCATTTAAATCTCATTACTAATAATTCTCCTCCTCTACACAGAGGTAGGTAGAAAACCATCTACAAAATATGATATTCAAGCTTTGCTTCCAATTTCCCAGGATGTTAGGCCATCAAAGCCATGAATTATACCATTCAAACAAGGCAAATAATTTTCCATGATCTATCTCAAGAACAAAATGTGTATTACAACCAAAAAACCAAGATAACATAAAAACTTAGAGTCACACTTATTTGAAATTGGAAATTAGTTGGCAACTGCTGAAAGGGGTGCTCTTTTCAACCCAACCATAGGAAAAATTTTCTCTTTGATTATTCCTCAATTGGCCACCCCTTAGCTAGAACATGATGCCATGAGATAGATGAAGTTTTCCTCTTTTCTCAAACACAACAAGGGACAAAGGTTACTCTCCTTTTCCCATTGGGCCCTGAAAGTTTAATTTTCTATCCACCAAGCAAGGGAGCTTGTTGTGATTTCTTACTCAATCATTGCATCTCTGTTTATCATCTTGATTATGAAACATTGTCCAAGCACTCATGTACCTAGAACAACATATATTTCTTAGTCCTTCTCCAAACCAGAGAGCCTCGCACGCTCTGCTTTCTCTGGAATGGTCTTTCGACCCATTCATGTGTATCTTCTACCCTCTGCCCATGATTTTCCTGACTTTTATTTCCTTTCCCAACAAGATTTCATAAGTCATATTAGGAATTTTCTAGACAGGTGCTTTTCCCATATCTTAATTTACTCTTGAGGATGACTTCCCAACCACCAACTTGACTGATAATTAAATTTTCTAGGCTAGAAGATTGTTCTGGGTCTGAGAAATTTATATCCAACAATGTACTGGTCTGGCAGAGTCACCTCAATCATCACTGCTTCCCCTTAAAATTTCCTCTCATGCATCATGATCCATACTATCCACCTCCTTTCAACATTTATGCCACATTTTTCCATTTGTTGGCAAATATTTAAAAGACAGCGAATGACATAAGTACAGGAAGAGCGAATGGCATAAGTACAGGAAGAATGTAACAGACGAGCATAAGTAAAGATGGCATGAGTACAGGAAGAATGTATAGAGGATTTTTGGCATGTTTTACAGGCAGCATATATTTGTCATTGATGGCAAGTACAATAGTGAAGATGGCATGAGTACAGGAAGTTTGTAATAGACACGCAAACAGAAGATAAGTTCAGGAAGATTGAATGATCAAAGGAAACGCAACCAGGTAAACAGAAGATAAGTTCAGGTTGATCGAATGATCGAAGGCCCGTAAAGCTTGAGAAGCATTTCTGATCATTGGATCCATTCAAAATTCTCGAAAGAATGAGCGTCGTCAGATCTGAATGTAGACAAGAAGAGATAGTTGAAGAGGAGGACAGATCTCAGGCATTAGATCCAAGCGTAGGATCCGACCATCGTTGGATCAAGAAGAACCCGCACGTCCTTTACGGTACAAGGAGAAGCGGGCGTAATCGCGATATGCGAAATCACGACTTAATCTGAGCCGTCAGATCAAGGTTGAATCTTGACCGTTGATTCCAGTCCATGTCGGAGTTTCGAGGATCACGTGTTGGAGATGTCAAAGAAACAATGCAACAAGAATGTCGATTTCGCGATATGTGAAATTGTGATTCAATCACAGCTGTTGAATCAAACTCAGATCTGGACTGTTGATCTAACTCCATGTCAAAGTTTCGAGGATCGCATGTTGAAGATGTCAAAGTTTATTAACATCAGGAATCTCGATATCGCGATATGAAAAATCGCGATTTAATCGCAGCCGTTGAATAGAGATCAGATCTGGACAGTTGATCAAAATCCATATCGGAGTTTTGCGAATAACGACATAGAGAGGCAAAGAACCCAATGCAACAAGAATGCCGAAATCGTGAAATCACGATTCAATTATAGCCATTGAATCAAGATCAGATCTGGACCATGCAATCACAGGACATGTGGCAAGTGATCAAAATTTCACTGACTTGGGGTCAATGAATCATAGTGTCGAAAATCATGAAACGAGAAATCGCGAAAGTGATTTTTGCATAGGCACTTGGTTATGACCATAGTCATATTTGGGAAGGAGCTAGTGCAGAAAAGTTCTGTATCAGAATTTCGTAGATCGGGATTTGTAAGTGACAAGAACATTGAACATCAGAAGTGTCGAAATCACGATATGAAAAATCGTGGAATGATCTGAACCGTTAGATCAAGTGTTGATCGGAGGGTTACTGCTCTCTCTCACAATTAACTCCTTAGTTTGGAATCTATTAGCAAAACAGACTCATGATTGCAAATCAGTTAGCGTTTCAGTTGGTGTTTCAGTTGCTCGGACAGTTGTCATTCTTTTGCCTAAGGAAATGGGAAGTGGAACTGTCGTGGGTGTGTGTATCAAAGAAAATGAGACAGACTGTGTAGGCGTGGTTGTTCTGGATGAAAATGAATGAAACTGAAGAAGATCGGAGGGATACCGTTGCACAACACAATGAAACTGCTAGAAACCATTGATGGTTTCTACCAGAGGATGCGAAGAGACTTCCTTGTGATTTCCCGAGGAGCTGAAGAGTTACATGGAATCTTCCAGTGGAATGAAGATGATTCGTAGAGGAAATTGATAGCTGGATGAGGGTTAGAGCTCGTAACTAAAAAAGAAAGGATGAGCTCGACTGTAACAGAGAAGACGAAGAGTCTCAACTTCCAGAGAGAAAAAGGAATCTCGGCATAACACCCAGTGATGTTGAACGCGTGGGAAAACCGACAGAGAAGCTGAAGAGTTACCATGATGATCAGGCAGAGCACTCGAGAGGTGGAGGATATCGACGTGGTGTGAGTATGCAGAGGTATTGCACACATTGCATGCAAAAGGTGCACAGAAGATATAAGTACATGGTACAGAGAAGAGATGAGGCTGCCATTGTTGTTGGAGTTGTTGTGGTTGTTGTGTAGAAGGATTGAAGTGTGAGCAAGGAGGCAGAGCACAGGAGTAGAAATACACAGTAGGGGAAGGTTGCATTGAAGGGACATGGTGCAGAGAGTATAAATGGTAGAAGAACAGACAACGCAAGTCATGTGTGCAGGAAGGCATTGAGGTAGACAGAGCAATAAAATGCAGCAGAACAGTGATGAGTCTGGTAAGCCATTGTTGAACATTATATCACTGTAATAAGTTTCAGTAGCAAAGATTTATGTTTCAGGGTGGAAGGGAGGTGCTAGGGAGGATTTTTGTCCTCATAGGTTCAAGTGGGTTCTTGAACACAGGGAGTTGTAGCTTCCATCTGGTTGCAGCCAGAGAAACCAGGGTGGCAGGGTGGTGCAAGGGAGAACTCTTGTTCTCTGTTACACAGGTTGGTGCCTGTATGATTGGAAGTTGGTGCTTCAATCTAGTTGGTGCTGGAAACACTCAGGGAGTTGGTGCCATTGGAAATGTTTAACAGGTAGCATATGCTTGTCATTGATGGTAAGTACAGCAATGAAGATGGAATGAGTACAAGAAGAATGTAACAGATGGACACCATAAGTATTTTTGGAAGACGCTGCAGAGAAACCTCGATAAGATCATAAGAGATAGTGCAGAGGATGTTTGGTATGTTTTACACGCAACGTATGCTTGTCATTGATGGAAAGTACAACAACGATGATGGCTTGAGTACAGCAGCGATGATCAGTAATGCAAGGATATTTAGGAAGACCAGCAATGCAACAATTGTCTAAACGCAACAATCCTCAGTCGTCAAATCGAGGATTGATCTAAACTGTTGATCAGGCATGATGAAGTCCCGCAAAGTTTGTGCAGCATTTCTGATCATTGGATCCCATCCAAAATTCTCGACAGAATGAGGGCCATTAGATCTGAATATAGACAAGAAGAGCACGCTGAAGAGGAGGATAGATCTCAGGCATTAGATTTGAGCGAAGGGTCCGACCACCGTTGGATCGAGGAGAACCTGCATGATCTTTAAAGTGCAAGGAGTATAGGGCTCACAAAATCCCGAAAGCAGGAGGACCGTCCATCTCAGGGGGTTATGTGGACCGTTCATTCGACTCCCTGTCAGAATTTCGGGGATCGAGAGTTGGAGATGAGAAGTAATATCATCCACAAAAATCTCGATTTCGCGATATGCAAAATCACGACGTAATCTGAGCCGTCAAATCAAGATCACATCTGGACCGTCGATCTGACTCATGTCAGCAAACCACGTCAGCTAGGAACACGTGGCACAACCAGGTAATGACAAGTGTCAGATTGATTCAACATGCCAAGCACATGAAAGTCATGAATCAGGGTGACACATGGCAGTTATTTAACACATGTGACGTCAGCAGACTTACACCATGTCGGAGTTTCGAGGATCGTGTGTTGGAGATGTCAAAGAAACAATGCAACAAGAATGTTGATTTCGCGATATGCGAAATCGCGATTTAATCACAGCCGTTGAATAGAGATCAGATCTGGACCGTTGATCAAACTCCATATCGGAGTTTCACGAATCACGACATAGAGAGGCAAAGAACCCAATGCAACAAGAATGACGAAATCGTGAAATCGTGATTCAATTGTAGCCGTTGATTCAAGATCAAATCTGGACCATGGAATCACAAGACATGTGGCAAGTGATCAAAATTTCGTTGACTTGGGGTCAACGGAGCATAGTGTCGAAAATCACGAAACGGGAAATCGCGAAAGCGCTTTTTGCATAGGCGCCTGGTTATGACCACAGTCATATTCGGGAAGGAGCTAGTGCAGAAAAGTTCTGTATCGGAATTTCGTAGATCGAGATTTGTAAGTGACAAGAACATTGAACATCACGAGTGTCGAAATCACGATATGCAAAATTGCGGAATGATCTGAACCATCAGATCAAGTGTTGATCGGAGGGTTACTGTTCTCTCTCACAGTTAACTCCTTAGTTTGGAATCTGTTAGCGAAACAGACTCATGATTGCCGATTAGTTGGCGTTTCAGTTGCTGAGACAGTTGTCTTCCTTTTTGCCTAAGGAGATGGGAAGTTGAACTGCCGTGTGTGTGTATCAAAGAAAATGAGACAGACTATGTAGGCATGGTTGTTCTGGATGAAAATGAATGAAACTGAAGAAGATCAGTGGGCTACCGTTGCACAACATAGTGAAACTGCTAGAAACCATTGATGGTTTCTACCAGAGGATGCGAAGAGACTTCTGTGTGAGTTCTAGAGGAGATGAAGAGTTACATGGAATCTGCCATTGGAATGAAGACGATTCGTGGAGGAAATTGACAGCTGGATGAGGGTTGGAGCCTATAACTGAAACAGAAAGGATAAGCTTGACTATGCCAGAGAAGACAAATAGTCTCAACTGCCAGAGAGGCTGAGGAATCTTAGCATAACACCCAGTGATGCTGAACGCATGGGAAAACTGCCAGAGAAGATGAAGAGTTACAATGATGATCAGGCAGAGCACTCGAGAGGTGGAGGATATCGGCGTGGTGTGAGTATGAAGAGGCATTGCGCACATTGCATGCACAAGGTGCATAGAATCTATAAGTACACGGAACAAAGAAGCGATGATGTTGTTGTTGCTGTTGGAGTTTGTTGTGGTTGTTGATGGTGAAGGTGATTCATGTGTGAAGAAGGAGAAGAGTGCAACAGCTGAATTGCACAGAAGAGGAACTGTGGAGTGAATGGACATGGCGCACAGAGCATAAAAAGAAGAAGAGAAGACAATGAAAGTCATGTGTGCAGAAAGGCAATGAGGCAGACAGAGCAACGAAATGTAGCAGAACAGTGATGAGTCTGGTAAGCCATTGTTGAACATCATATCACTATAATAAGTTTCAGTAGCAAAGATTTATATTTCAAGGTGGAAGGGAGTTGCTTGGGAGGATTGTTGTCCTCATAGGTTCAAGTGGGTGCTTGAACACAGGGAGTTGTAGCTTCCATCTGGTTGCAGCGAGAGAAACTAGGGTGGCAGGGTGGTGCAAGAGAGAACTCTTGTTCTTTGTTATACAGGTTGGTGCCTGTATGATTGGAAGTTGGTGCTTCCATGCAATTGGTGCTGGAAACACTCAGGGAGTTGGTGCTTCCTTCTAGTTGGTGCTAGAGAAACCAGGGAGTTGGTGCTTCCTTCTAGTTGGTGCTAGAGAAAC
>SNQJ01S0029874.1:91041-132463 GCA_010110895.2 Picea sitchensis
GTGCCCTCAGCAAGTTGCAGCTTGCAAAACAGAGGTTGTAGCTTCATTATGACTTGGTGCTCATATGTATGATAATGTAAAGAATGTAACTATTACTTATCATATAAAGAAAAAGAGGTTTTTACCCTGTATGGGTTTCCTTGGGAAACATTTGTCTCTGTGCTTCTCATATATGTGACTGATGCTGAATGTGCCATTGTTTATTTCTCTGCATTATTGTGATCATCATTCAGTGTTTTTTCAAAGAGTTTAAAAGAAGCATAATTGTTTAAGCATGGTAACAACTGATTCACCCCCCCCTCTCAGTTGTCCAACACCATTTTTATTTAATAAAATAAAATATACATAGATATACAATACCTTTAATAACAAGGTTCATTGTTTTTCTAAACCTCTCATGATGGGTTTGTCCATAGTATTTATCCAAATATAATTATACTTACAAGATCAGGGAAAAAGGGGTATTACAATTCCCTCACCATTAAAGGAACATCATCCTCAGTGCTCTACCTGTCGTTGGGGTCTTTATGTACAATAGTGAACAAAAACAGGTATGCCTATTTCATGCAATCCTCCAATTCCCATGTAGCTTCATCTGGACCAAAGTGTTTCCATTGCATCTTGACTTGTGCAATGGTTCTATTCCTGAGTGGAATGTCCTTATTGTCTAGTATGCACTAGGGTTATAGTAGGAATTCTCCCTCTGGTTAGACCTGGATCATAGACCATTCAATTATATGATTAGAATCATGTACATATCTCTTCAATAATGAAACATGGAAAACATTGTGTTCTTTCACTGTGGGAGGAAGTGCTAGTCTATATGCTACAAGTCCCATTCTGTCCAAAATTTCAAAGGGTCCACAAAATCGAGGTTTCATCTTGGCACAAGTTTTAATTCTCAAGGAACTTCTTCTAGGTATAATCCATAGATACACATGATCCCCTACTTTGAACTCCCTAGGAGTCATATTTTTGTCTGCATAGATCTTATGTTAGTCTTGAGCCACCTTTAGATTTTGTCTTATTCAAACTACTTCGTGTTCCATTTATTTTAATAGGTCTAACCCGAGTGTTATTCTATCCACTGGGGTGTTCCAACTAATTGGAATGTTGCATTGCCTACCATAGAGAGCCTCAAAGGACTCATCTTCAAGGAT
Organism: Picea sitchensis; assembly: GCA_010110895.2. Lineage (NCBI taxonomy): Eukaryota > Viridiplantae > Streptophyta > Pinopsida > Pinales > Pinaceae > Picea > Picea sitchensis. The sequence continues at coordinate 92,202 of SNQJ01S0029874.1, forward strand.
TCCTGATATCCATTGTTATAAGAAAACTCTACCAGTGATAGGTAGCTTTCCCACTTCTTGGGTTGATGCATCACATGCATCCTTAACATGTCCTCTAACACTTGGTTTACCCTTTCTGTTTTTCTGTCAGTTTGAGGGTGATGATTTGTACTAAATAGTAATTTAGTTTCAAAACTTGCAAACAAAGATTTCCAAAAGTTTGAAGTGAATTTTGTATCCCTATCTAATATTATCTCCTTAGGCATGCCATGCAATATAAAGATTTCTTTCATGAAGATATTGACAATATCTATTTCCTTTCAAGTTGAATTTACAGGGATAATGTGAAAAACCTTGCTCAACTTGCCACAACTACCATAATAGCATCATTCTACTTGGTTGATTTAGGTAGTCTAGTGATAAAATACATGAAGATGGTTTCACATTTCCATTCTAGAATTGGTAGGGGATGCAACAACCTTGCTGGGTGTCTGTGTTCCACCTTAACCTACTGACATTATAAACACTTAGCCAAGTAGTCAGCTATGTCTATCTTCATTCCCGACCAATAAAATAGTTTCTTGGTGGTTGTAATAATTTTCTGATAACCAGGATGACCAGTATATGATCTTTTATGTAGTTCATCCAATATGAACCTTTTCAAGTCGTCACACTTTGGGATATACAACCTACCTTTGTAAGTTAGCATGCCATCATTCAACAAATGATATCCCTCATACTTGAACATTGTGGTCCCTTGATCTATGTATGATTTCACAGTTTTGAAAAACTCATTTGTTTCATGTGCGCTTTTAACTCTCTCCTAGATGTCTGATTCACAGGTACTTATAGCTTCCAAATGAATCACCTTCATACTTCGACTGAGGGAATCAACCACTCTATTTTCCTTTCCCTTAATATGTTTTATTTCAAAATCAAATTCATTAAGGAGAGCCATCCACCTAGTCTATCTAGCATTGTGTTTGGGTTGATCAAGCAAGTATCTCAACCCACTATGGTATGTCATAAGTACGAGTATTCTTCCTAGGAGGTAATTCCTCCACATTTTTAAATCATGTAATATGGCTGCTAATTCTAGGTCATGTGTCACATAATTGATTTCATGTGCATTCAATTTTCTCGATTCATAACAGATTACATGTCCTTCTTGCATGAGGACTCCTCTTGGTCCCTCTTTGTTGGCATCTGTACATACCAAGATGTCCTTGTTTGGGTCTTCAATTTTCAGCACTGGTTCCTTGGTTAAAAGGTGTTTTAATTGGTGAAAAGTCTCTTCACATTTCGTGGTCCAAAAACATTTAACTCCCTTTTTATGTAGGGAGGTTATTGGATAACCAATCTGGGAAAACCACTTTATGAACCTTGTATAGTATCCTGCTAGGCCCATAAAGGATCTGATATCAAAGACATCCTTTGGTGTAGGCCAATCCATGATGGCTTTGATCTTGTTAGGGTCAACTACCACTCCTTCCTCAGGGATGCCATGACCTAAGTAATGGACTTGTTTTTGGAAAAAGTCAAAATTACTAAACTTTGCATAGAGATTGTGCTCTCTCAACACTTGAAGCACTAACTTAATGTGTTCTTCATGATCCTCCCTATTCTTAGAATAGATTAGGATATCATCTATGAAGACCAACACAAATATGTCTAAGAATCTCATGAGTACATTATTTATTAGGCACATAAAGGTGGTTGGTGCATTGGTAAGCCCAAACGGCACCACCACAAATTCATTGTGCCCATATCTCGTCCTAAAGGTTGTTTTATGGATGTATTCATCCTTAATTCGGACTTTATGGTATCCATACCTCAAGTCAATCTTGTAGAAAATTGTAGAGGCCCTTAATTGGTTAAACAAGTCATCAATTCTAGGCAAGGGATACTAATTCTTAATGGTCATCTTGTTGAGTTGTCTATAGTCTATGCACAACCTGAGTGTGTATTCCTTCTTCTTCACAAACAAAGTTGGTGCTCCCCAAGGGGACAAACTAGGCCGGATGTAACCTTTTTCTAACATCTCCTTTAGATGTAGTTTGATCTCAACTAGCTCTCGTGTACTCATCTTATAGGGTGATCTATACATTGACATCACTCTGGGTACAAGTTCTATTGAAAAATAAATATCTCTTCTTGGAGGTAGACCTGGTACCTCTTCTAGAAACACATCTTTATACTCTCTTAATATAGGATGGTCCTCTAGGCTTGGTTTATTGTCCTCAATGGAGTTCAACACTTGTATTTCATACAAAGTGTTAGCACTAAGAGTCACCCCCATACCGCAAGAGGATAAGCCAAGTACCCATCAAGAGGAAAATATAGCAGAAGTAAGCTATGGAGTCATAAGTATCGTGAATAAGGAAGGAACTTAAACCGCCTATCAGATAAAGAGATTACTGTGGTGATAAGGAGAAAGAAGACATAAAATGTTTGAGTGATGAACCATAAAAATGGGCAAGATAAAAACATATCCTCTACTGCCTCAGGAATCCATAGATCAGAGAGATGCTACATCCAGACGAGAAGAAAAAATAAAATATCTCATGAACCATGAAATATGGCATGATAGTAATAGATCCTCCATCACCTTAGGGATCCATAAATCAGAGAGATTACCTCCAGACAATAAGAAAAATAGAGAAAATATGATGAACCATGAAAGATGGGCATGATAGAAACATATCCTCCATCGCCTCGAGTATCCATAAATAATAGAGATTACATCCAGACAATAAGAAAAACAGAGAAAATATGACGAACCATGAAAGATGGGCATGATAGCAACAGATCCTCCATCACCTCAGGGATCCATAAATTAGAGAGATTACATCCAGACAATAAGAAAAATAGAGAAAATCTGATGAACCATGAAAGATGGGCATGATAGCAACAGATCCTCCATCGCCTCAAGGATCCATAAATTAGAGAGATTACATTCAGATAGGAAGGAAAACATAAATAACATATTGTAAACTAAGAAGATGATCTGATAAAAACGATTCAAAGGAATCTTCAATAACATATATTTACAATCCAATCCCTCGGGCATACACATTGAAAAATTACAGATCCCTGCTCCTAAAAACTCTCTCGACTCTCCAGCCTCTGAAAAAACACCCCCCTTACAAAATCTAAATTGATCTATTTATAATCAGAATAGTCCACAACTCCCAGGAGTGTGACTTGGCTATCTCGTTCAATTCTTTCGTCTGTGCATTCTTCTATCGGACTATGCGTGTATCCTCCTCTCAAATGCAAACTTATCTCAACATGGGCTTTCAGGAAAAATCGTTTATCGTGGTAACTCGGGATGACAGTCTTCTATATCCTCGGCCAGACCCTCCATGCCTTCTATTTATGGAGTGAGTTGAGGTTTCAACCACCAGTGCTTTCTTTTATTAATTGAACCCTCAGGATCGGGACGAGGCTTAATGACTAGGGGACTACCACATGTTTCCCTTGAATTCGTCATTATATAATCATGTGATTGTGGGGACATCAAAGGCGGTTTGGATCCACATCGCTTTTGAGATCGTAATTCACCACCTTTTTCCACGTAGTTCTTTCTCTATACCATGGTTTCAATTGCGGTACCGCTCAATAATTTTATTGTTCAAGCATGTTGCGTCCCTGCAATGAAATGTGGTCATTGATTTGGTCGCGCTCTGCGATCTGGGCACACATGCTAAATTTAGCGCCAACACTAAATATTGACTGCCTGCCAATTCTAGGATCCATTAAAACTACGCATGGAGATGGCGCTAATCTTGGTGCTTGAATAAGAGCACTTCCTGGAGAATGATCTGACATGGTGGCCTGACATCACTATGTTGACGTGTCATGAAAAGAGAGGTGACACGTGTCACTTGGAAACAAGCGGATGATATACCCAAAGGTGCCTGGACTAATTTCCATGTGTCATTGCTAGATGGATGCCAAGTGTCATGACTGATGAGAGTGCCATATGTATGAACTAATAACTGCCACATACTTTGGCACTTTAGGGCTCGGGGGCGGTCTACATGTAGAACTGGAGCTCCGAAGTGAATGACGACCGTCGATTTGGATGGACACGCAACAACGAGCAGTGGAATTCGGGAGAAAACACTCCGGATGAAAGAGAGAGGGGAGGAGCTAAAACTCCCAAAGCCCGGATTCTCAAAGTAAATATTGACCATCCACTCCAGAGGATGCATGGAACCTGATATACAACTCCGAGGGAAATTACTCTGAAGGAAAATGAGAGGGGAAGCCCCGAAACTCCTGAAGAAAAATACCACCATTAGATTTGGATGGATGCACGACAGTGATCAGTGGACTTCGGGAGAAACACTCTTTATGAAAGCGAGAGGGGAGGAGATAAAACTCTCGAATCCCAGATTCCCATAGTAAATCATGACTGTCCGATGGAGAAGGATGCATGGCACTCAATATTTAACTCTGGGAGAAAACAATTTGGATGAAATTGAGAGTGGATATGTTGAAACTCCCGAAGCCCAGATTCCCGAAGTAAATTGTGACAGCCTGCTCTGGAATACACATGGCGCCTTATCTTTAACTATGGGGCTTCTGTCTAGTGATATACCTCGTGCAACTTTGACATGTCGAATACACCTGAGCCGCTAATCTGAACTGCTCCTGGGATCTCTGTCGATGAAAATTGAATCTGCTCACTTGTCATTATTTCCAACCTAAAATGGGTTTCTTTTGAATGCTGTGTTTTGACACTTCTGTGAAGACCACGGACTTGTTCGTCCTGTGACCTTTTGAAAACTATATGTGATAACATTTGGCTCTACAGGGGATGGCATGCTCCTTGCGAGCTTCCAAGAATGTGTAGTTCTAGTGCCTTAACCTTTGGGTTGTGGAGTCGAGCTCATAAACATCCTACTGAGGACCATACACTGATATGTACACTATCTACTTAAAAAGAAAGAAAACACATATGCTTCCAGAAGGAGTTTATTTATGTACAATCCTAGACTTACTGACTTTTACAATAGGCTAGGTGACAACAAACTTCCACCATAGCCATTCAAGTAACTTCCTAACTGAAAACTTATTTACTCTGTCATTGATCAACAAAAGATAATGAAACTATGACAACGAATTAATTACATTCTTCGTATTTCCTCCTAATGATGAAGGTAAGGTAAATCTTGGAGGCTTCAATACATTGAGGAGATGAAACTCCATGTACTCCCCTACAGGGTCATAAAATAGGTGATAAAACTTACTAGGTTGGTAATAGAAAGCCTGCTCTGCTTTATAGTTGTTCACACATGGTTTAATGTCTCTGGAAAGAACAGGTGAGTAAAAGGAAGATGTGAGATGCTGATCCACTTTTATTTTTCTCCCTCTGATAACATCTGATATCTTATGGCAAGGAATCTCCTTATGTATATTAATATATGGTTGTTTCTCCTTAACATGTTGCTCTTGGAAGAAGCTTTCATTTTCATCAAAAGGTTGGCTGCTAATGCGTTTTTCTTCTAAGACAAAAAACACCTCAACATCTTCATCACTATCTCCATAATGATCGAATGAGGGGGGGGACTCGAATGAAATACCGAGAGGTATCTTCTGTCCAACATGAGAAAACTGCTCTCCATTTCTAAACACAAGTTGCCTTTCAAGATCCAATCCAGAAAGAAATATCTCATCATCATCATATGATTCCAAAGAAGGTTGTTCATATCTAAGATTTTTAGAGACAGGGCTACAAACAACATCAGTTTCCAAAACAAACTCAATTTTTTCACTTTCCTTATTGAGAAAACAAACACAGTTTTCATCAGATGAAGATGAATAGCGAAGAATTTTTTTTTATTCCTCATCCAAGGCATATTCTTCATCCCCACAGCCTTCATAAGAATAAAATATATCCTGAACACAATCTTTATACTCCTCACAACAACTATGACAAATTAACTCGGAGGAATAAAACTTTTGACAATGCATATTCAAAACTGCATGAAATTGTTCCAGGGAGGAGATGCTAGCAAGGGGAAAGGATCGATACCACTCACAATAATATCCATCTAATGATTACACGAACATCTTCATTAATACATCCTCATGATGTATTCCCCACTGATGCATGACTTCATGAAACTCAAGAAGATGCTCTGCAGGGATTGTCATCTCTATGTTCTCTAAATCTGGGCAAAAAATCACCCCACTCATCCATAGTAGGAACAACATTTGGAAAATAAGGAACATAAGAGAAATTAAAAGGAGAAAACCTCTGAGCTAATATGGCTTCCATATGAAAATATTACTTATTAAACTTGTGGAGTCGCCACTGGATTTTTTAATCATGGAGTTGTCAGGTGAATGATAAGCAGTCAGAATAATGTTTCCAGTTTCAGTTCACCATGTAAAACTAGATCTATTCGTTGTCGTTCTCCCAGGGAATATATCTTCACTTTTGTCCCCGACAATGATGCCATTAATTTTAGCATTGATATTCACCCCCAAACTACAAGAGGATAAGCCCAATACCCATAAAAATAAAAGTAAAAGGATTGAAATGGTTTGAGTAGGTGCATTAGTGAGACTGCAGGGAGACGGAAAGATAGCAAAAGTAACTGTAAATCAGTTCAGGACCATTGGGCTATGGAGTCATAAGTATCGTGAATAAGGAAGGCATTTAAACTGCCTATCAGACAAAGAGTTTAATGTGTTTATAAGAAGAAAGAAGGCAGAAAATGTCTGAGTGATGAACCATGAAAAATGGGCAAGATAACAACAAATCCTCTACCGCCTCAGGAATCCATAGATCAGAGAGATGATACATCCAGACAAGAAGAAAACATAAAATATTTGGCAAACCATGAAAGATGGGCATGATAGCAACAAATCCTCCACCACCTTAGGGATCCATAAATTAGAGAGATTACCTCTAGACAATAAGAAAAATAGAGAAAATCTGACAAGCCATGAAACATGGGCATGATAGAAACAGATCCTCCATCGCCTCAGGGATCCATAAATCAAAGATATTACATCCAAACAATAATAAAAACATAGAAAATCTAACGAACCATGAAAGATGGACATGATAGGAATAGATCCTCCATCACCTTAGGGATCCATAAATCAGAGAGATTACATCCAGACAATAAGAAAAATAGAGAAAATCTAACAAACCATGAAAGATGGGCATGATAGAAACAAATCCTCCATCGCCTCAGGGATCCATAAATCAGAGAGATTACATTAAGACAGGAAGGAAAACAAAAATAGCATGTAAACTAAGAAGACAGTCTGATAAAAATGATTAAAAGGAATCTTCAATAACATATATTTACAATCCAAGCCCTCAGGCATAAAAACTGAAAAATTACAGAGCCCTGCTCCTAAAAACTCTCTCGACTCTCCAACCTCTGAAAAAATACCCTCCTCCCCCTTACAAAATCTAAACTGATCTATTTATAATCAGAATAGTCCACAACTTCTAGGAGTGTGACCTAGCTATCTCGTTCAATGCTTTCGTCTGTGCATTATTCTATCAGACTATGCATGTATCCTCATGTCAGATGCAAACTCAGCTCATCATGGGCCTACAGGAAAAATCATCCATCGTGGTACCTCGGTCTGATAGTTTTTTGTCTCCTCGACCAAACCCTCCATGCCTTCTATTTATGGAGTGAGTTGAGGTTTCAACCACCGGTCCTTTCTTTTATTAACTGAACCCTCAGGGCTCGGGGGTGGTCTGCATGTATATCTGGAGCTCCGAACTGAACAATGACTGTCGATTTGGATGGAAACGAGGCAGGGATTGGTGGAATTCGGGAGAAAATCCGGATGAAAGCGAGAGGGGAGGAGCTAAAACCGTCGAATCCCGGATTCCTGAAGTAAATATTGACCGTTCACTTCAGAGGACATGTGGTGCCTGATCTACAACTCTAGAGGAAAGTACTCTGGAGGAAAATGAGAGGGGAAGCACCGAAACTCCCGAAGAAAACTACCACTGTTAGATTTGGATGGACACACGACAATGATCGATGGACTTTGGGAGAAACACTCCGGATGAAAGCGAGAGGGGAGGAGCTAAAACTCCCGAAGCCCAGATTCCCGAAGTAAATCATGACCGTCCGATGGAAAAGGATGCGTGGCGTTCAATCTTTAACTCCGAGAGAAAACACTTTGGATGAAATCAGGAGTGGAGATGATGAAACTCCCGAAGCCCAAATTCCCGAAGTAAATCATGATCGTCCACTTCGGAAGATGTGTGGTGCCTAATCTTTAACTCTAGGGATTTTGTCTAGTTCTAGACCTTGCACAAATTTGACATGTCAAATACACGTGAGCCGCTGATCTGAACTGCTCCTGGGATCTCCGCCGTTGAAAATTGAATCCATGCGCTTGTCATTATTTCCAACCCAAAATGGGCTTCTTTTGAATGTTGTGTTTGGATGCTTCTATGCAGACCACGAACTTGGTCATCCTACGACCGTTTGAAAGCTATATGTGATAACACAAAGAACATCCTTTTCTGCAATACTTATTCACTTGAAGGGATGATATTTGTCTCATTGAGATATGCTTTTGAATTCCTTGTAGGGTTATTTCCTCCCTTTCCTCATCTTCACACTCCAATGTTTTATTATAACAATCCAACATGGATTTATGGGAAACCAACCAATCCATTCCAATCAACAAGTCATAAGATCCTAAAGGGAGCATGTTTAGGGTTGCTTGAGTGGGAAATCCATTCAAAATGTATTGGCATGTTGGTATGACCTTTGTTACTTTTATTTTTGTCCCAGTGGATAGCGGTACCAGGCATGATTTAGTATGTTTTACTAGTTGCAAATTAAATTTATTCACAATTTGAGGGGCGACATAATTTAGGTTAGAACTAGGGTCAATCAAAATAGAAACAATATGGTTGGAAATTGTACCTTGCATCTCCACTACTGAAGCTTGGTGATCAACTTGTTGGTTGTCTAGGGATGCATAAATTTGTGGCATGCTCCTAGCCACATCATTGATTGTGGTAACTTATTGGATGTTGTATATGCTCCTATTGTCCTATGGCCTATGGGGACAGTCCCTCAACAAATGTTCTTATACGCATCCCCAACATTTCAATGGTTCTCTCCTTTTATCATTAATCTTTCCTGGGAATGATCCAAGGGTTTATTTCCACTTGGAGATCAAAAATTTTGTTGATACACACTTTTAGTAGGAACACTCATCTTAGAGCCTTTCCCATGGTTCCTAAACCTTGAAGGTTTAAACCCCTTCTTCTTGAATCCCAATTTTCTTTCCTTTTTCCAATCCTTACGAGGTTCTTCCCTGTGCTTGAATTGCTCATAGCAGTACCTTTCCTTCCTAATGGTGTCTTGTAGAGTCTTGGGTTCACCAAAATCAATTATTTCTTGATAAGGATGAGGAAACCCGCTAATCAATCGCTGCACCTTTTCCTTTTCATCCTTGATGTAAGGCACATACCTCAACAACTCAAGGAATTTGTTGACATATTCATCAATGGTGAGTTGTCCAAGTTGATTTCATAGAAATCCTTAGTCCTTTCATCATAGTACCTTTCATACAAGTACTTCCTCTTAAAGTATTTCTCAAATTTTTTCCATGAAAAATCCTTCTCGTGAATTCCATTCACATTTCTAAGGTCCTCCCACCAAATGGAGGTCTTTCCATTCAATCTAAACATGGTTATTCGGGCCTTTAAGTTCTAAGAGTAGTCATGGACTCTAAAGTACTTCTTTAGGCCGAGTTACCAAGATTTTGCTTCTACCCCCTTCTTAATCTCTCCATCGAAAGTGGGTGGTTTAGCTTTCTTAAACTCTTCATGGTCATGTCTCCTAGAAAGTTTCCTCCTCTTTCTTCTCCTCTGAGAATGTAAACTAGTCTCAATGCTAAACAATTCCTTGGAGTTGTCGGTTTCCTCACTAGAGGATTCTTTAGTTGAATCCTTAGCATTAGCATGTCTCTTGGCTCCATGTTGGGCCTTATTTGAGGTGATTCTTCTCATGTTTCTATTTTCAGGACCACGCTTTTGTATCTCATGTGGACTTTGGGTTTTCCTAGTATGATGTCTATCAACATTACTAGATGCTAGTCCATGTTGCAACTACCTTTGTATATTTGATAGTCTTTGCAGTAGGACTGCATTAATTTCAGTTTATTTTTCCTATTCTTTTATTATCCTTTCATTGTCTACCTTACAACTTTTCAATTCTTCCATAAGGATTCTTATCATTTTAGCTAAGTCTGGAGGGGTTTCCACCACCCTCCTCTCATTAGATTCTTCTTCTCTATTGTGTGAGATTTCTCCCCACTCATGGTGTGTCACCATTCTTCACATTGTATTTTTCCTTGATGTCCACTGACTGTTTATGTGTTGATAACAACATTTTATGTTAGTCAACTATCCTCCACTTTTTTATGAACAACACAAGTAAAAATAAATTTGTAAGGTAAAATTAGCTTCATTATTCCTCAAATAACAACAATATGCAATTCATATTCAAAACATGTAAACAACATAAGGTCTCACTCTTTTCAGTAGTTAAGATTAAATAATGTATTACAGGTGGGTAGGGTAGAGTGCCCTACCCCTTAGAGGTTTTATATTAAAGTTTGTTCTACTCTTTCATGAGCCCATGTAGGCCAAGTGTTGTTGCCTTCTCTAATACCAATCAATCACACACCCGACCGATTAAGTAGCCTTTTAAGGAACGGGGGTACAAATTTTCTACTTTCCTACAACTTCTCTAAGTTCCTCGAATAAGGGAATCGTTTCCTTTTTCTCTCTGAGAGCTTTCCAATGAATAAAAACTCATCCAAAATCGATTTTTGAATCGAAAATTTTGGCTCCCTAGACTTCTTTGGGTGTCATTGGTCAAAGTTCATGTGGCATCCACATGGCTCCACTCATCTGTACCCTCCTATGTGGAACTAACACGGCCTTGGTCATCATCCTCTAGAGATGACATGGACACTGGAGGGGCGGTTGAAAGGGATATCTCTTGGGCCTTCATGGGTAATAGGCCTTCGACCCCTTCAATATTTTTGTATAGGTCTACAAACTTCCCCGGAGTTTCGAAGTTCAAAGGACTCTTTCCACTTTGGATTCTATGGTGGAGATTCTATCCACCCTTGAATCTAATGGCTAAGATTTGTCTGTGCTTAACACGTAGCTTAAACTTTATAAAGGGGGGGGTTCCACACTTAATTCGCAGCCAATACCTCAACACCACATTATCATGGTGTATGTGCCTTGTCAAATCGAGGTTGGACACCACACACAGGGATTTTGGCACTTCGACAGTTTGACGCTTTGGAGTTTAATGCATCATTCTATATCCTTTCATCTCACAGAGTCCCAGAGTTCTGGAGTTCTAAATTTATAGAAATTCCGCCACGTACTCTGGCCTTTGACGCTTCGACGTTTGGCCTCTACACCAACATTTCAAATATCTCAGAGTTCCAAAGTTCCAGACTTATGAAGTAAGACTTCATCGAAGTACTTACGTTATCCTTCCATTATTTGATCGAACAGTTGGGAAGGGTCCTCAATGGATCCTTAGATCGACGACTCACATTTCTCCCGAATTCTTCCCCAAGATCTAATGGTTGGCGAGATTTCACCAGTTCAGGGATTCACGAGTTCACAACCCTTACCATTCTTAACCCTTTGATTCCCCGAAGGATTACCTGTCGAAGGGGTCATAAAGCGGGGATGGTTGCTTGTTATTGTTTAATGATACCACTTACCCTATCCTTCCACTATACTCGATCTAACGATCGAGAAGGATCCTGAAGGATCCTTAGATATATGACTCACATTATTTTGCGACTTTGACATTCGGGGATTCCAACCATTTAATGCCTTTTCAGTCCCATAGTAGTTCAATGTCAAATTTGACCATAGTGTATATCAAACGAATAGGAAAGATCCTAATGTTTCTTGAATCGACGACTCATGTAACTTCGCGAATGAAAAGATGGCCATGGTTTAATGATTAAACGGATCCCATGACAACGGATAGGAAACCAACAATTTCTGGTCAACTATTTGATCATCGTTTCGACATGTTGCCTTCAGCGGGATATGAATGTTGTGAGGCTTCAACATCCTGAAGTCCTAGACCTTCGAAGACCTAAATCCTGGAAGGGTTACCTCCCTTTTAGCATAGTGCATGGTTCTAGCATCTTGATCATATGGGGCTTTGACAAGCCCTCGAGGGATACACTCTCATATCTTATCCGAGATTTGGTTAAGTCTGTGAACTTGAGTCTGCAGTCACTAGGGAGAATGGTTTGAAGGAAGCACCTTTCACTTCAGAATCCAAATCATGTAACATGACAATGGTAATTATAAGGGATTGATAGGTTCAGAGTTATCACATAGAGTATGTCCTGACTCCATATTTGGAGGTTTGGTACCTATATAGTTCCTTGACGAACTTTCCAACTAACACATGGGTCAAAGTATTATGCTCCCAAATTCATTTAAAACTCATTACTAACAATTCTCCTCCTCTACACAAAGGTAGGAAAAAAACCATCTACAAAATATGATATTCTAGATTTGCTTCCAATTTCCCAGGATGCTAGGCCATCAGAGGGACAAATTCTACCATTCAAACAAGGTAAATAATTTTACATCATCTAGCTCAAGAACAAAATGTGTATTACAACAAAACAACCAAGATAACATAAAAACTCAGAGTCACACTTATCTAAAATTGGAAATTAGTTGGCAACTGCTGAAAGGGGTGTTCTTTTACACCGAACCATAGGCACAATTTTCTTTTTGAGTATTCCTCAATTGGCCATCCCCTAGCTAGACCATGATGCCATGATATAGATGATTTTTTCCTCTTTGCTCAGCTACAACAAGGGACAAAGTTTACTCTCATTTTCCCACAGGGCCCTGGTTGTTCAATTTTATATCCACCAAGAAAGGGAGCCTGATGTGGTTGCTTACTCAATTATTACATCTCCATTTATCATATTGATTAGAAAACATTGTACAAGCGCTCATGTACCCATAATATCATATATTTCTTAGTCCTCCTCCAAAATAGAGATCCTTGCATGCTCTGCTTTCTCTGGAATGGTCTTTCGACCCATTCATGTGTATCTCCTTCCCTCTGCCCACGATTTTCCTGAATTTTCTTGCCTCTCCCAGAAATATTTTGTGGCTCAGATCAGGAAGTTTCCAGACAGGTACTCTTCCCATCTCCTAATTTACTCTTGAGGACAACTTCCCAACCACCAACTTGACTGGTAATCAATTGTTTTGGGCTAGAAGATTGTTTTGGGTCTAAGAGATTTATATCCAGCAACGTTCTAGTCTGGAAGGGTCACCTCAACCATCATTGATTCCCCTTACCATCTCCTCTCATGCATCATGATCCATACTAGCCACGTCCTTTCAACAATTATGCCACAATTTTCCATTTTTATTTAATAACATAAAATATACATATATATACAATACCTTTAATAACAAGGTTCATTATCTTTCCAAACCTCTCATGACAGGTATATCCATAGTATTTATCCAAATATAATTATATTTACAAGCTGGGGGAAATAGGGGTATTAAAAGAAAAGAGTGACTCCCCCTGACATTATACCTTCTCTAAACCATCTCTCTCTGTCTTCATGCACTTCCCCTGTCTTCATGCCTCTGATCTCTCTCTTCTACTTTTTTTCTTTCTCTTCTCCTTTGACATTAAAGGTAACTACCTATAACGATTTCTCTTCCCATTTCTTCTTTTGCAATATTCCATGTAGATCCATGTGGGGCTTCCTATATATGCTTTATTTCCTCTCTTTCGATGCTTTTTGTCCATAGATGCTTCTTGTTACTGTAATCTAGTGATGAATATGAAAATTATTCATGTTAAGATTCCTTCATTACTGGACTTCAAGTCTTCAAGGCTTGTCATCTTCACTGAACTGACATTAATGACGTAATCAACCAACAATATTCTCTTGACAGTAGAACTCTTCCTGGTGGTTTCTCTTCATTAATACACTTTACTTCTGTGTCATATGCTTTACAATGAGTCCATGTTCCTTTCACAATTCCTTCTGAGCTCATGCTTTCATCCATTTTTATGTAACTTCTTTGATTTATGTCAAGTATTGTCTTCTAGACTTGCCACATATCTCATGAATTCATTTCTATCCATATGTCACAAAATTTTACATGACTCTGCTACACACGATGTTGACCAATCTATCACTTTACTCTTCTGAAGACTTCTTTGACTTTGTTGTAACTGATCACTGCATATTCTTTCTTTTCAAGTTGTCTGAAAATCAAACTCTACGTGTCTGCAACAATCTATACTGAATATGTCCCTGCCTAAATACATGCTTGAAATATTCCATACAATCATGAATATTTGCCTCAAAAGTGTCAATGATATTCTTTGTAACCGCAAGTTGACTTTTTCATACCTGCATGGAGATGTGTTCTTGAAAAAAATAATTCTTTTAACCACTCTATGATGAGACATTTTGTACTTCTTCCATCATAGCATTCATAACCTGCCTTCTCAAAATTTGCAAACACTTCAGACTACTCGAAAAATAATTCTTTGATCTGTAATAGTTGTTGCTTCTTAGAGTCCCCCTCTTCATCATTCACATTGTTGGGAGTCTCCAAGCTGGATGGATTATAAGAATACTTCAAGTTGCTTTGCATCAATATCAATCTAAATCTATATATCTTCCTTTTTTCCTGTAGATTTGTCATGATCGCGCACTATTGCAAATCCTGAGAGTATGGTTTCTCAGAGTTCTTTATTCACCTGTTCTTCATTTACATGTTCTTTGTGTTCTTTCTTTCTTTTCCAAATCTTCTTGTATCTGATATCCTTGTTTTATTTCATGGAAGTATCCATTATGCTTCTACAATCATGGGCCATGTGTCCATAGTTGTGGCATTTGTAACATTCAATATTGTATGGATCCACATAAACATTTCTTGCTTGAACATTTCTTCCATAGGCTCTACAATCTACAACTTTATGTCCAAAGTTATTACAAATAAAACAACAACTAGAAAATAAACTTTGATACCTAGAAGTAAACGATATTCTTTATGATGTAGTCCTTCTTAATTCATGCCTTGGTTGATCACAATCTTATCTTTTGTTGTTTCCTTCACAATGATTGAAACTTATTTGAAACATGGGAATAAAAGTTCTTCTTTGAGATATGTTTTTTTTGTATTCATTCCTCTTTGACTCTTGTTTTCCATGGTTCCTTCCATTAAGAATGTATCAATAATTCGTAGCCTTCTCTTCATTCTTCTTTTCTAACAACCTTAAACTCTTCTCTTCAACTTCCATTACTAGTTGTGTAGAGTTTCCTCTCTCTTCGATGTTCTTGATGGGATTGGTATTTTCAAATTCTTTACATGAGGTCTCACTAGTGTATCTAATACTTTTTTTATTGAATGGTGACCTTTGACAACTGATAATATCTTCTTGTACTTGAGAGCTCTTCAATTTCTTATTGAGCTTGTCAACTTCAACCCTTAATGAGATGACTTCTTCTTCAAGCTTCTCAGAATATTCTTCTTTCTTCATCATCTGGATCTTCATTACTTCTTCCATTCTCTTTGCTTTTTTCAAGGAGATGATTTCTTCTTCAAGTGTTCATTGTTTTTGACTAAATTATTCTTCAAGTTTTTTAATTCCTCGAATCTTTCCTTAATATGATTTTTAAAAATATTTTCCTTCTTCTTTACTTCCTTTCTTTGTGATATTATTTCAGCTTCAAAACACACATTTATCTTCAATTTTTCTTCCAACTAATTTTTGAGAGTTTCTTCAATCACTTTGGCTTCTTCCAGCTGAGCTTTCGGATTTATGATAACCTACTTGACTTATTTATAACCTTCCTTTAGCTTGATCAATTCTTCCTTGAGAGACTTGTTTTCCCTCTTTTCATTTCTTAGCTCACTTAAAGCATTGATTACTTCATCTTCGAAATCCATTACGTCTTCTTCACACTCTTCTTCTTTTGAATCTGTCTGACATAACGAGCATCTTTCTTCTCATTCAACTTTAGCATCTTCCTTATTCTTATTAGCATGATTTGGATTTGTGATAAGAGGAGATTCCTTAAAATAGAGATTATGTAGCTTATCCCAAATTTATTTGCTTGATGAACATTTTACCACTTTGTGTTTTACTGGATCAGATAATCCTTCCCAGATGAAATCCATTTTTATTTTGTTGTTTCTTTTTAATTCCTTCTTAGCTACAATCTTCTTTTTCTTTGAAGTTGTGTATCCTGTAACAACTGATTTCCAAACGTCAAATCCATGTGCCTGTGAAACATGTTTTCATTCTTGTGCTCCATATCTCATATTTTTTACCATTCTGACCATAAAACATTGGTATTTCATTTTCTTAGTATCCATTCTCCATGATCTACCTTCCAATGGTTAGGTTGATTCTGAAGAACCCACTCTGATACTAGTTGTTGGAATATTTACCAATACTGAGAGGGGGCATGAATCAATATTGATCACTTTTTACCTCTTTTAATCAGAACATGTTATCATCAAGTTTATCAATCAATTATCATTTATTATTGCATTCAATATATCATAAACATATAACCATAAACAATGCATCACGTCATAATCATAGATACACAATACACTAGAGTTTTACGTGGAAACCCAAATGGAAGAAAACCATAGAATGATTTATTATATATCAAAAGATTAAATTCATAGGAAGCGACAACTTCCAAATTCTCCATAACCACCTGGAAGGAGCCTCCAACCCCCTATTTACAAGATACAACCTAAAGGAAGCTACAACTCCCTAGATGCTCCAGCTCCAACTAGAAGGAGGCTCTAACCCCCTAATTTACAGGATCCAACATAAAGGAAGCTCCAACTCTCTATGTTCTCCAACTCCAAATGGAAGGGGGATACAACCCCATTTTTTACAGGTTCCAACCTAAAGGAAGCTCCAACTCCTTGTATTCTCCAACACCAACTAGAAGGAGGCTATGACCCCCTTTCCTTTCCCCTTCATTTTTCCCTGAAATATAAGTGTAGGCTCAACCCTTCATCGACATTGTCACTAATAATCAATCTATCATTGATAATCAATTTGTCACCAATAATCAACCTATCACCGCCCCTGTCACTGTCACTATCACTATCCCTATCATTGTCATTGCCACTTTCACTGTCATTTCCATTGTCATTGTCACTGTATTTTTCACTGAAATTGATATCTCATCATCAACATCATCATCAACTAAAACCAGATCCACTCACATAGATTATATACCAAGATCACCAATCATGTACTAAGATATGTGTGCCATAATATCCATCAACCATGTACCAAGATATGTACCATAACATTCATCAACCATGTACCAAGATATGTAAACATATACAAAAGTACATCTCAAACCATGTTCCCAATATCCAAGATGATCCTCAAACCATATGCCAAAGGCATGTGCCAAACCATCTAAGATATTTATCTCAAACATGTGCCAAAAAATCCAAAATATGCAGCCAAAACATCCAAAATAACTCTTTTTATGCACTTGGCTATTAATGATTCAAGTGGGGTTTTTTTTTTATGGAAGAGAGAGTTTCCCATTACAAATGATTGTGTATTGTGTATTATTATTGTGCATATTTTATGTTGTTGTGATTTCATTAATTTTTTATTAGTGCATGGCTAAGTTAATATTGGTGAAGTACTAATGGAACATATAATAGTTAAGTTTTTGTGGAATGGTAAATTGAAATAATGAATAGTTGGTTTAGTTTTTGTTGATGTAACTTGGTGTTAATGATTGTGTTAGTTATGTATATGGTTCTTGGTTAGGGATATCCTAGTGGTTTGAATTGTATTTAAGCCACTTGTACAAAATAGTCTAGCCAATGTCACATGAACTTAGAAAAGAAAAGTGGAAAAAATGATAGAGTAGTGTTTAGACCCATGTCAATGATAGATGAGACCTCATGCCCAAACACCATGATGTTTTTCCTTTAAATATAAGTGTTATTCCTATCATAGCTTGAATAATGACCATTGGCACTTGTATCACTCATCATAACTTGAGTTAACACTTGTACCACTTGTCATGTGGTACATGTGTTAAATGGAAGAGTCTTCCCCATCATAGCTTGAATTATGATCATTGACACTCATACTACTCAACATAGCTTGAGTTAACACGTGTACCACTAGTCATGTGGTACATGTGCTAGAATAAAATATTTGTGCTCATATCTCATGATGGTTAGGTGAAATTAAAAGAATGAGGTTTATTATGATTTTATTTTTCCTGGGTAACAATGCCCAAGGAAAACCTTAGGGTACTTCCCCTCATTTCAAGGATGGTACCCAGGATAAAACCCTATATTCTTTAATAGACAATTCCAATTCAACAATAGGGATCAAAGTCGTTACAACAATATACTCATTATGAGATCAACATGTCGTTAATGTGAATAGAACCTAAGTGGGGAGGATAACACTCCATCCCAAAACCACATGAGCTAGACCCAATTGACAAGGTTTACTATGATTTCCTCATGATCTACTCCAATTTATGGATATTTTCCTTGTTCACACTTTTGAGGTGGGATAAGAGCTTCATGCAAATATTTGGTCATGTTTATGAGAAAACTAACCACTTGTTTATCCTAATTGCTTTGTGGTCATATTGTAAGGCCTTTTGTCTTTAGTCAATGAAACACACCCTTATTTGGTTGTAAGGTGATCATCTTTTGTGAATGACAAAAGTATGGGACACACAAGTTGTGGGGCTAGACAACATTGAGCATTGAAGTGGCCCTACTAGAAGGAACATCACAACAAGGCACATTTGAGTTGAAAAAATTGGTAGAGAATTCAATTATCACAGATGTTAGGCAACCATGGATTGTATAAGGTAATCATGTTGGGAATGTGACCTAACCGCTAAGTGGCATAATCACCTCCATTGGATGGATTGGTTAACAACATTTTACAGATTCCTTCACAAGATTACAAGTATGCCAATTTGTGAAAGAAGAGAAGTATGTGTGTAGCTTGTGTTTTATAGAAGTGGAGTGGTCCCAACTCAAAATGGTATTTCAAGGTATTAATTATTTGGGAAAATTGTAAGACATGAAGATGTCACACGAAGTGGAAAACTACGGTGTTGAGAGTAGTTCTTGCCCCACCATAAGGAAACAACTATGTAACTTAAAGAAAATGTTGGGTCCACTGTTCCACAAGAAGACGAAAAAAATGCCCTCATTTCAAGGGAGTTGGTTAGACTTGTTCCACCACATAATGTGGATCTCATGGAATTTCAAATGTAGCAATGATGGAGTTGGAAGAACTCATCTTGGTGAAAAGTAAAGGGGTTTATGGAGATTGTCTAAGGGAGAAGTTTTATGATGGAAGGATGACAAGTTTAGGGTTAGGTAGTGTGTGCAACCTAAGCATGTTAACCGTGTGTGGTAAGAAAGAAATGGGCCTTGCAGGAGGTATGTCTATGGCTTCTTTAGGAATAATTTGTGCAACTAAGTGTGGTTGTAATGACATATTAGTCTTGTTTTTACTTGCAATTATATAGGATTATGGTGGTTAGCCAAGTCCACTTTTGCAAGAACTCATATTGTAACATTGTTCTAATAAAATTTCTAGTGCCTTGCTTGGGAATTTCCTATATCTTTTATTGTGGTTTACTTTTGATGAGATGTTGCAAAGTGTTATGTTTAATAGTTAAACAGTAGAATTGACAAAGTGAGAATCCATCTCATTCTTAATTGGAAGATCTATCTATTGAGATCATTGTACCAAATGATTTGAACATAGTGAAAACATACCCCACATGACCATATTCGTGTTCAAATTATGATACCTCATAGGATAATGGTTTTTGTGAGTGTAGTAAGCCATACAAAAACTCTAGTATCCCATAGTGGTCTCAATTCAATCAACCCATCCCCCTACCTATGGTTAGGTTAATAAATGAAACCCTATGGACCAACCAAAGAGACACTCAATATTTAGTATGAAGGTCTTGGTATTACTTGGAATTTTTCGGAGACAGTGGTTGGATGTTGCCTCCCTTGTAGAATTGGTTGTATAATTTATAACATTCATTAGGAATATTGGGTTGGGATCTATTAAAGAAGGAATTGTTTGGGGGAAATCAATTTAGGGAGACCAATCCATTTGAACGTTTCTCACTAATTCCACACATCTCAAGTATGAGACAACAATTTTTTGGGGGGTTTGATCTTTAGAACCGTGACACATTTGTTGAGCCCTCAATAAGGCCCCCAAGTTTTGGACAAAACTTGGGGCCCTACTTTTTTGTCAATGGTTAGGATATTATTCTTTCTTTTGGGAAACACATTGACCTTGTTTCCTTATTTCCTTGTTGCATTGATTATTTCATTTAGATGGTCAAGTTAGATGGGATTTCATGTTTCACTTGTTTGATTTTGACTTAGTTTTTTTCTTGGTCTTTCTTCCTATTTGAGTCTTTATTTCTTTCATTCATCAATCTTTTTCCTCTTAATCTTATTTTGTTCAAACTCGTATGCTCCCCGATCCTCAAATCAACCCACCTATTCACTTTAAGTACTTTGTAAGTGTATTTATATTTAAATTTCCCCCGGTTTCTGAATCATGGCCTCCTTTCACCTATTCTTCTCTTCAAAATTCCCTTTGATTTTTCACTCAAACCTTTCTTTCACTCTGATTCCTTAATCCACTCAATTTAGTAATTGGCCCTGATTATCAAATTGAGGTTTTCTTCCACTAAATTTGGTGTGTATGGAACCTGATTTGAAATTAACTCAATATCCAAATCGATCCCCCATTCTTCTCCTAGAATTCTTTTATTTTTGTTAGAGATCTTTTTTTTTTATCTTTGTTGAATATTTCTTCTTTCTTTCTGAATTTTTCTCTCTTTTGAACTTCTGTTTCTCTTTTTGAATTTCACCAAGTCAAAACCTTTACGGTATCTCAACTTTTTAGTTGGCCTTGACGTCCAAATCAAGCCTCTTTTTCACTTAATTGTTGTTGTCTTGCCCCGATTTGGAAATTGGCCCTGATTTCAAAATTGGACCCTTTTGTCACCACTCGTACCATACGAGTTGTAGGGACTCTTGACCATGTTCAATGTGATTTTATTCATATATATTCTCTTCAAATTGTGTTTGACAATTTCCTTCAAAATCTACTTATCCTTGATCGATCCAAACTTCCAAACGGGGCCCTCTAGTTACTTAAGTACCTAACCTTGGCTTGATTTAGTGATCAACCACGACTTCAAAATCAAGCCTTTCCTTTCTATAATCTTTGCATGTGTGAAGCCATTTTTCAAACTTTTTGCATGTATGAAACCATTTTCACATGTGTGAAACCTATTCCATATTCTTCACACGTGTGGAATCATTTTAATTTTGATTGTGATCAGGCCTTTCCTTATGAATGTAGTGACATGGGGTCTTGATTTCTCAATTGGTCCCAATTTTGAAATTGACATCCTCTACATGAACCTATGCCTCGATTTTATGATTGGGACTGACATCAAAATTAAGTTTTCCTTTTTCTGAGGGTAGTGATAAGGGGTGTAAACTTAGTGATTAACCCCGATTGCCACATTAGGCCTCCCTATTCAAACTTGTGTGCAATGTGGTCTTGATTTTGAGATCAGTCTAGATCCTTAAATAAGGACTCTTGACTCCTAGCTTATGAGCATTTAGACCTTGCTATTGAACTTAGCAAAATGGCCTAATTTTTTTTTATAGTGTGGTTTAACTCGAACTATGAAAAGAGGATTACTTTGATTGGATTATTGATTTAATCATTAAATTTCTGTTTTTTACATTAATGTGCAGGTAACTTACAATGACTACAAAGGGAGTCAAACAACCAAGAAAATGACATGAACAATGAAAAGGAAGTTCTAACTAGCAAATGGAAATGAACCCACATGTGGTATAAAAGGAAGTTAAATGAAGAAACCAAACAACCAAGAAGGGAACTAGATACCCAAATGGAGAAAATAAAAATGATTAACCTCTCTCTTCCTCTCTTGTATTAATAGAATAAACCTAATAAAGAAAGGGATTTTTTCTTGTGCATTTTTGTAGAATTTTCTATGAAAGGTTAATGATTGAGAAGCCATTGTTGGCCAAGCCATTTGGCGATAGATTTCAATTCTAAAATGTGTGATTCGTGGAACTATTTTTGCCAATTTACTAAGTTTTGGAATGGTATAGGAATTTTCTTTTACATTGTAGACTTTTCTTATGTATGAGCAACTTGTTTTATTTTTTTTTATCTCACAAATTGTTTGTCTGTAGCCTTAAGCATGCATAATATTATAGTCAATTGTTCATTTTCAATCTTTTTTGTAATGCAACTGGTTATTTAGATTACTTCTTTTATTTTCTTAAGTAAATTTTTACTAAAGGTCTAAAGTAGTAATATATTTGGTGTTAGGTTTACCTCATCAGTTTTGTTATTTTAGCTCGAGCATATTTCTATACTTTGCATACTAGATCAATTGTATCTCATTTATTGCATTTAAAAAAACATAAATGGTGGATTGGGTTGCAAACAGTAAAACTAATCAAAACCATCTAAAGGTTATCGTTCCATAAACTAGATGGATTCCCTATTCGAAACAATATAGGTCTAATTGGGAAATTTCATTGGGTTCAATCCCTACATATTACACAGGGTCATTCAATCCTATCAATTATTTTGGTGTTAGAAGGAGCAACAAAGGACAATCTGACCCATGTGGAGTTGTTCTTTCAATAATTCATTAACAGATCATGGCTCATTTCCATATTCATGCTTGGGATCATGTTTTGATCTTTCCATGACCAATGCATGACATCCCATAAAAGGCAATAAAGCCCTTTTCACATTTATAAAAAATTAATGGTGAAGGGAAAACCTCTACATTCATACATATTTGGTCATGTGATCTTAAATTTGGTTTACTAAACAACCTTGAAGAAGATGTTGGATACATGTTATTATCCCTCACTTTCAAAGGATGCATTCAAGTTTGGTATATGACATTACCAACCAAATCCATTCATAGTTGGAAGTAGTTCATGAAAGTTTTTGTAATTGCTCATAAAAATTATAACAACGAATAGCTTGTTGTGAACTTGAGGAAATAGGAAAAGGTAAAAATGAATTTTTTTGTTGATTTTGAATCAAGGGTTATGAAAAATTATTATAGATTTTCGAGAATAATTCCTTAAGTGGTATTCATATCTCCTTTCTATTTTGGAAGAAGAAGAGTTATCCTTTGACTGTGAGAAAGATTCACATTGTCACACATATCTTCCTCCATAATCTTCAAAGTAATAAATTTTACCTTGTGACAAACATGGTGGTCTACAAGGCATTAGTCTACAAAATAATCCTGAAAAGGAATTTAATATGGAATATAGTGGATGCCTGATTTTCAAGAAGATATTTTACATTGTCTTTATTCGAATGGACATGTTGTACTAACAAAATGCAAACCAAAAGAAGAACCCATTTTCCAAATAGAAACAAAATATACTTATTTCTAAGTCTCATATAATCTATAGTTTGATTTTGAAGGACAACCTAAGGGATATATTTTGAACAATGACTCTTTGCTTTTGTTTTCAATGAAGAAGTTATCTCTAAAACTTATGAAAATCTATTACAAAGTATAGCATCTACTTATTTAAACCAATACTACGAACAAACTAAAGGTTTAGAAATAGAAATAGGGGAATCATTATTAGACATCAAGAATTCATTAAACTCAGATTGCAGGCAAACTAAGGGCATTTATCTTGAACCTATATTAGCTGATAATCTTGAAGATTAAGAAGAAAGTGAACATGTTGTTGATAGTACACACATTCCTATTGAGGATAATCATTCATTCTTTGCTTTTGGTGCTCTCTACATAGACCTTGTTGTTAATTATCATTTACAAGAAGACCTGCAAGATCATTCTACAAATGTACCTTTATATTCTAATTATGGGAATAAAACACAAAGTGAAAGTGGGTTAGAATGCAAAAATATTGAAGATATATATTTTTAAAATTTATATCTCAAGCTCACCAATTACAAGTATGTCTGGAAGGAGAAAAGGGGAATGTTCAACCTTTGGTCAATAAAAGAAAAACTCATGAAGTTAGTTCATCTGGGACAAATTATATGTTCACCTACAACCTAGAATATGAGGTCCAAACGAAAAATGAAGTAAAGGTCATTTATGATAGCCCTATATTTGATGATGACATTCTTTTTCATGGGCTTATGTGAGGCCAGATCACTCCTTCACCATATGTAGGGTGACATTATCAATCACTCAGTGAAGAATTTGATTGCAAGGGGAGAAGATTATGCTACACATAATGAATTTTCAAATCCCCAAGAAGAAGCAACAACAAATCGACAACCCATCATCATTCATAACAAAGGAAATAATGTTGTAGACAAGGAATTACTTTTAGCAAGCATGACTTTGGAACTTCAAATTAATTGTCGTGAGAAGGGACACCGCTTACTTCTATATTCCTTTCAACATTTTCATATTTATCATAATTGTTTTTAGGAAATCATTGAAACTTGGTTGGAGTAATCATTTTCTCATTGTTTTCCACAAAGTGGTAAGTATCTACTACTCTTTGATATGAATTAATTTCTAATACTATAATTATTTTGATCCTTTGTGATGGAACATTTTAACAATTTAAACCTATCCAAAGCTTTTATTTTCCTTTAGGTTTTAATACCTTTGACTGACCACATTGGCATTATCATTGCACTTGACATACATATGCCAATGGTTAGTGTAAGATAAGAGGGTAGCATAGCTAGTTTTATTTTATTTTCTGTGAGTTAAAATAGAGGTTTTATCTAATTTTAGTTTTATTGTTTTAATAAATTTCACTTGATTGGCCCTTAAAACCACTAATCTATACATATAGATGTTTTATTTTCCTTTTATTTATTTTGTTATTTTATTTTCCATTTATTTATTCTGTTATTTCTTTCCAGATAGATATTTTATTTTATATATTGAATAGTCTATTTTTTCTCTGAATCCAAAAGTTTGGATAAAGTATGGGCTCTTTCTTAATTTATCCTATAAACCATGAGCAAAAGAACATTTGTTAAAGGAGATTCTCTCAATTTATCAAAGATCCCTGCAACCTAAAATTGGTAAGCTAGAAAATCATATTAGAAACATCTTGACATGTATGGGTTTTGTTCAATTTGATATTTTAATGTTGAGTTTTGTAAGGTTAATTTTACAAGCAAATACACAATTTGTTTAATGAAGAACATAGATTGGGTAGTAAACTCAATCAATGAATTTTATCATAAAATTGCACTGTAAATAAGGGTGCATGTGTGATAGATGTTTTTTCGTAACTTTTATTGTTCAACCTAGATTTACTAAACTCAAAAGATACGTTGTTTTAAATTTTACAAAGCTTATCAAATCTAGGGAATACAAATAGAAAACAAAATAATCATGTTTGAAGAGCAATGTATAAAACTTTCCATGATCGATTGTTTTGGTCATATCATTTTCTACTCATGGCATTATGCTATGAAGGTTTTATATCCTATGAAGGCATGTACTATGGATAAATCTACATATTTGAGAAAGAAAGTCAAAACCTATGTATGAATTATCAAGTAATATCCATGAAGTATTAAAGAGCTTTTTTTTCAAAAAAAAATTGACATATGTTCAGAGCATGGAAATATAAAAATTTCATTTGATTTTACTTTATGGATGATGCCTTGAAGTTTTATGCATATTTCTCTTTCATTTCCTTCCAAATAAGAAAAACTTGGCACATGCTTGATGTGCTTATGTAGGGATGGAATGCACCAATGGATAATAAATTGCAAAAGAAGATCGACATGGATCATAATTAAAAGAACTAGGTTTGGGAACATTGCATGGCACGTACATAGAGATAACTTGGCCAACAAAAGATTTAGAAGATATCTTATGAGATGCACATTATAGGAAATAAATTACTAGAGAAAGAATTAACCCCCTCAAATCCAAATATTCTTGTAGCCTTTCGAGTGAAATATATCATACTTGGTATGTGCATTCAATAGAAAACCATAGCACCCGTGGGTAAGAAATAAATAATGAAGATAGTTTGAGATGACCAAGTGCTTAACTACTACAAATGAATTGCTCATCTGTCTAGTTTCCCAAAGTTTTTTTTTCTAGATACTTTTAAGCATTGATTTTTTTATGATACATGTTTTCTTCTAATTTAAATGTGGTGTATAGTAGCTTTGTCATCATTCTTTTTGAGTAACTTCTTACTTACAAATCATTTTCTGCTCATTAAAAATTGATGGTTTGCATCCCAATAATTTGTTTCGTGCTCAAACTGGAATTTACCATTCCATATTTTTCTTCTCCTACTATATTCCTCATAAATATGTTGCAATTTTGAGCTCACTTTTGGTTGGTTTTCTTTGCATTTTAAGTTTCTTGGTTGGTCATTTTTAATATTTTAGTTGTTAAGAAAATTTACATTGCATGAGCATTACTTTTCTTTAGATTTATGTAATTTGTACTCTTATATCCTCTTCACTTTCAAGCCTGGTGATCTATCTGGCACAACTAAGAGAAACCCAAGAAACTCTTATAAGTTGCTCATTACATAAGGATAAACTTAGCGATTTAGAAATCCATGAGATGGCCCAAGCATACAGATCCAACCCTTAAAATTAGATATCTTCCTCTCTTGCTTATTAACACTGCAATTTGATCTTTATTTTAGTGATTTTCATTTTCTCTATGGTTTCAACTTACATATATTTCATATGTAGCAATTTTTTTAACCTTGCATGGTTTGTCTGCTTTCTAACATGCTTTGCAGTTCCCTTAATGGGTTAAGTGTAGGGCCTTGTAAAGGTATCCACACTTGCTAATCTTTGTAATCTTTCATTTTACTTCTTAGTCATGTTGTAAACAAAGAAGCTATGAATAAATGCTCCACTCTACCTGAAAGTTAAAACAATGGTGGAATTGAGGCTTCCCCAAATAACTGTGTCCTAGAATATCTTAAAAGTTCAGTTAAGTGGTGATTCAGTCAACCTGAAGATATCATCCATTCACATTAAAGGTGCACACCATGTGAAGGGTTTTTGGTCAGATATCCAAGGTTTAAAAATCCTTTGGAGCATATTCTTATTTAGGCATGGCCAATCCTTTTCTAATAACATATAGTTATCCCCATAGGAGTGTAAAAACCATTACTTTCCCCCATCCATTATTTAAAAAAAATATTGGGAAATGAATTCGGTTTATAAAGGAACATGTAGATAAATATGCCAAGGCTATGGACACTCGTTGGTAGCAAAGCAAGGTCTATGATGTTGAGGTGATTCCATCATGGTTATGGATTCTTGCAAACAATGGAGAAACACCACAAGAAAGTGGAACAACCTGTCTACTCAAAATATTTAACCCCACTCAGATAAAACCCCTATTGCAAGGACTATTATATGAAACATCAGGTGAAGATTTAAAGGAAATAAACTCCATGCTTTCTATCTTTAGGAAAGGCTATCAAAATGTTGAATTTGTATGATTGGAGTACTTTGGACTCATGTTACAAGGGGAAGACCTAAAGAATCCCTCATTTAAATTCTAAGGTATCAATCTTCCTAAAGTTTTGGATTCCTGTTAAAAAATATGATTGAATAAGTAATGTTTCATATATTCATGGATTCACTCAGTGTGTTTCCTTTCTTTACTTTTCACATGTGTGAAGCCATTTTTTGAAATTTTCATATGTGTGAAACCCCTTTCATATTCTTCGCACATGTGGAACCATTTTAAGTTCGATTGTGATTAGGAATTTCCTTATGAGTGTAGTGACACGGGTTCTCAACTTTGAGATTGGTCCCGATCCTCAAATTGGGACTTCCAACTCCTAGATAACGAGCGCTTTAAATATTTCTCTCAAACTTAGCATAATGAGAGGAAAATTTGATATAGCCTAGTTTAACTTGAAATACCAAAAGGGGATTAGTTTGATTGGATTATTTATTTAATGATGAACCTGCATGTTCCATGTTTTGTACATTAATGTGTGGGTAACTTACAACAACTGGAAAGAGAATCAAATAACTAAGAAAGGGACCCAAATGGTTAAAAAAAAGTTCTAGTTGATAAACAAAAATGAACCCATAGGTGGAAAAAAAGATAGTTGAACGAAGAAATCGAACAACCAAGAAGGGAACCAGATAACCAAATGGATAAAATAAAAACAATTAACTTGCCTCTCCCTCTCTTGTATAAATATGTAACAGTCCCATTACTGGCCGGGCAGGCGCTACTTCGTGGAATAATAATCTTATGCTTAATTATATATATGACATGCATTTAAGCCAATGAAATACATTAAACTCAGAGTAACCATAAGAATTACTGCTATTATAAATAATCAATGGCTTTAACATTAAATCGTTTGCACAGCAGAATACATGATAATATAAATACACAGACATGCAAAAAAGTAATTAAAACATCATCTGGTACTTATCTTGAAACAATGGTAATTCCACCAACCAGGTGCAGGCCTTCCACAAACTTCCTAGCCTTAGACCGTGCTTCTCATCAAGCTCAACAGTAGGTCACCCCTGAGTTGGGACTAAGCTCCACCCCAAGGCAATGAATCCTAGGCTAGGTTGAGGTTACAGGGAAAACACATGGGCACAAGGAAGGAATTCTTTCCCAGGAACCACTCATACTCACTGCCCACAGACTCTCCTTCCCCACATGCCTGTTCCACCCCAGGAGAATACACCTTCCCTACCACCTAGACAGTCCTTCGACTGCTAACCTCCCTTGCCTTGGGTTTTAGCAAAAGGCCGGACTGGAATTCTCTGAGCTCTGCGACAGCTACAGGGTTCCTTCCAGGAGCTCTCTCCTTCCTCAGCACACTCTCTCACCTGGAGAGAGTCGCTTACAAGTCAAGCAACTTGTTCTTCCAACTTCAACCACCTCTCTCACCTGGAGAGAGTGTTGTACGACTGGCGAACAAGCCACACAGGGTCAAACACTACATGTCCACCACAGTCAACAGGAATTCAGACACGAACACCCTCGGGAAGCAACAGACAGGTGCAACAACATAACCAGGCTTAACAGGGATGGGACACTTATGTTTTCTTGATCTGGCAGCACGGGATTGACAAACGCTCTGGTTCTCAGGGATGCATGATGATTTTTCCATGCAAGGGTCGACTCAGACTTAATGGTTCACAACCAAAAAGGGTGTACCAGCCTTCTAGAAGCAAATATAGACACATGCCTTTTTGTTTCAGAGCGCACGAGGGTATCTCTTGCAGAGGTCGGACGGTTTCACGCTCAGATGGTCAGGTAGAATGGAGGAGGAACCCCCAACATGGCTCATCTCAGCCATTTTATTTGCATGTGCCTGGGTTGACACTTGTCACCCATGCAACTACATGCATTCCTTCAACATGTCTTCCATCCATTCGGAAGTTGTTTGTCCTTCCAAAAGAACTTAGGATAAAATATATTATTCACACGTCTTTTGGAATAATATTAAAATATTATTCCCAAGGACCTAATCCCCTAGGCTTAGCCCCTAGGCTCAACACTTAGTCCCTTTTCCCACCTTCTAGCCCCTAATCCCTTGCCCACTCTGTGGAAGCTTAGTCCCCCATCACTCATTCATCGTGGTCGGTCTGCATGCGGGGGTGTTTATATTTTATTACTGTTCCGCATAAATTCAGGTACAAAATCAGGCTCTTGGCCTTCAACACTTAGGCTCTCTGGCCTAACAATCACATAAGCGCACTAGCTTATATAAACTCAGCTCACCAGCCTATAAAACATATTTACAATTCATTTCATAAGCAAGATTTACAATAGGGCTCGGCCTTAGGGACATTACAATCCCCCTCCCCTTATTTATGCACTGTCATCAGTGCAACTTTACACTGCATCTGCAAGCTTTTCAAATTTTTCAAAAAGATGAGGGTACTCTTCCCGCATAATATATTCATACTCCCATGTCATGTCCTCAGGACCGTACCAGGTCCACTGGACCTTTACAAGATCTATGGCTCGATTTCAGAGCTGTTTTCTTTTCCTGTCCAATATGCACACAGGATGCACTTGCAGGACACCTTCTGGTTCCACCTGAATCACATTCCAATCGATAACATGATTAGCATCAAGTATATATTTCTTAAGCAGTGAAACATGAAACAACATTATGTACAGTCATAGATGTAGGTAATGCAAGCATGTATGCAACTGGCCCAATCCTTTCCAAGATTTCAAAAGGCCCACAGTATCTTGCTGCCAACTTGGTGCAACTTCCCAACTTTAGGGAACTCCTGTTAGTTTTCACTTTCAGGAAAACATGATCACCCACTTTGAATTCTCTGTGGGTTCTGTTCTTATCAGCATAACTTTTCTACCTGTCCTGGGCAACTTTCAAATTCTTCTTAATTTTTATCATTTGGTCCTCCATCTCCTTGAGCAACTCTGGCCCAACTACTGCTCTATCAGCTGGATTATCCCAGCTCACTGGAGTATTGCACTTTCTTCCATACAGTGCTTCAAATGGGCTCATCTTCAATGATGCATGATACCCATTATTATAGGCGAATTCTACCAAATGCAGGTAGTCTTCCCATCTTGATGGTTTGTCCATCACATACATTCTCAGCATGTCTTCTATTACTCTGTTCACCCTCTCTGTCTGTCCATCAGACTCAGGATGATATGCTATACTAAAATTTAGATTTGTTCTGAATCCTTTGAACAATCCTTTCTAGAAATTCGAGGTGAATTTCGGGTCCCTATCAGACACAATCATTTTAGGAATTCTGTGCAACCGTGCCACTTCTTTTAAGAAGATATCAACAACATTTGTTGCCTTGTGAGTGGTTTTCAGTGGAATAAAATGGGCATCTTTTGTAAGCTTGTCCACCATAACCATGATCGAATCATGTTGCTTTCTTGTTCTGGGCAATCCTGTAATAAAATCCATGGTCACCACTTCCCACTTCCACTCAGGAATGGGCAAAGGCTGCAACAACCCTCCTGGGTGCCTATGCTTAGCCTTAACTTTCTGGCACTCCATACATCTGGAAATGTATTCAGCAATCTCTCTCTTCATACCCGGCCAAAAGTAATGGCTTTTGATTGCTGCCATAGTCTTCTGATATCTAGGGTGTCCAGCATAAGTCACGTTATGCTTTTCTTTTAGAATTGCAAGTTTCAATTCCTGGACATTGGGTATAAACACTCTGTCTTTATACAAAATTAATCCATCAGCTTCCAAGGTGTAACTTTCCCTTTTCTGTGGCCCTTCACTCTGATGTAGCTTTGCTACCAAATCTCTGTATTGCAAATCTACATTTGCAGCTTCCAAAATTCTATCCTTAATATCAGTCATGTACATGCTAATGGTTGTAGCATGTAATTCATGCAGTTTTCTACTGAGTGCATCAGCCACCTTGTTTTCCTTCCCCTTGATATGCTTGATATCAAAGTCGTATTCGCACAGAAACTCCAGCCACCTACTTTGTCTAGCGTTTAAAGTCGGCTGATCAAACAAATTTTTTAGACCGTTGTGGTCTGTTTTCAATTCGAATCTCCTTCCCATGACGTAATGTCTCCATTTCCTCAGAGCATGGATGACTACTACCAGCTCCAAATTGTGAGTGGCATAATTCTTTTCATGCTATTTTAGCTTCCTGGACTCATAACAGATTACAAATCCATCTTGGCTAAGAACTCCTCCCAACCCTTCCTTACACGCATCTGTGCACACCACGAAATCCATATTTGGATCTACAATCCTCAAGATTGGAGCATTGGTTAACAGCTGCTTCAATCGCTGGAAACTGTTCTCACACTCTTATGTCCACTGAAACTTTTTCTCCTTCCTTTGCAAGGAAGTGATAGGATGAGCTAACTTTGAGAACCCTTCTATAAATCTTTTGTAATAGCCCGCTAGACCTATAAAGGATCTAACTTCCGCCACATTCCTTGGCATTGACCATTCTCGGATGGCCTCAACCTTCTCAAGATCCACAATGATCCCTTCTTTTGAAATAATATGTCCCAAGTAATGGATCTGTCTTTGAAAAAATGAGCATTTGCTCAATTTGGCATACAGTCGGTGTCCTCTCAACACTTGTAGCACCAATCTCAGGTGTTGTTCATGCTCTTCCTCTAACTTGGAATACACCAAGATGTCATCCAGGAAGACTATGACAAACTTGTCTAAATAGTCCCTGAATACACCATTCATCAAGCACATGAAAATAGCAGGTGCGTTTGACAGTCCAAACGACACCACTGTGAACTCGTAATGACTGTACCTTGTTCTAAAGGCAGTCTTGATGATGTCCTCATCCTTTATTCTTACCTGGTGATATCTTGATCTGAGATCTATCTTTGAAAATATTTTTGCACCCTTCAACTGATCGTACTTGTTCTTGACAGTTACCTTGTTCAACTGTTGGAAATCAATGCACAGCCTCAATGTCCCATCCTTCTTCTTCACGAATAGGACCAGGGCACCCCAAGGTGACACGCTGGGGCGAATGTACCCCTTCTTCAGAAGCTCTTCAAGCTACAATTGCAACTCTTTCAACTCTGACGTACTCATTCTATAAGGAGCTTTTGACACTGGAGCTGCTTCAGGCATCAAATTTATAGAAAAGTCGATGTCTCTCTTCGAAGGTAATCTAGGTACCTCCTGAAATACATCCTTGAACTCTGTGAGTACCTCATGGTATTCAATCCTTGAGACTTCATCTCTGGATGCTTCCTCCACACGGGATGCAAATATTTGACAGCCTTTTCTGTAGCACTTCTTCAGCTGCATGGATGAGATTTCTCTAACAGCCACAGCTCTAAGAATCCCTTGGACTGTTTTCCGATTCCCCTCCTCATCCAGGCATGTAAACCTCTTGTTGCAATAGTCCAGGAGGGCATGGTGCTGGTCCAACCAATCCATTCCAATTAAACAGTCATAGGATCCTAAAGGCAGAATATTCAATTCAGCCTTCATGCTCAGTCCTTTCATGTCCACAAGACAGGACTTCACCAACTCAGTGACTTTCCTCTTAGTTCCTGTAGCCAACTGCACTAACCAAGACTTTTCATGTTTGCTTCTTGATAAATTCAAAATTTCCACCACCCTATGATCTACATAACTATGGCTAGCCCTTGAATCGATTAAAATAATGAATGGTCAGTTGTTAATCATACCTTCCACTTCAATCATGTGTGATTGAAATTCATCTTTCTTGTTGTCCAGGGCTGCGTAGATCCTTGGCATTCTACTGCCCATATCCTCCACTGTTTTAGCTTGCTGAACATTGTGGACGGTCCTCGCTTTATCTTTTCTGTGGGGGTAGTCTCTATACCTACGGTTTCCTTTACAACCCCAACACTCCATAGGTGGCGGTCTTGGCATTTGCTCACCCACTTCAGCCTTCCTGGGCTCTCTAAAGGATGGTTGTCCCTGAGGAATGTTTTTGAAAAAGGGAGGCTTATTTCCTTTCTGCTTCTTTTCTTTCCGCTTCTTTTCTTTCCTAAACTTCTTCTGATCATCCCAAGCCTTCCGAAAAGGAGGCTTTTCTCGTTGTTGTTCATATAAACATTTATCCCTTCTTATTGTTTCTTCCATAGTCTTAGGATCATCATATTGAATCTTTTCACCAATGGCAGGTGGCAGTCCACTCAGATACCTATGAATCTTGACAGCCTCATCTTTGATGAACGAAACATACTTCAGTAGTTCCAAGAAACTTCGTTCGTATTCATCAATGGTCATGCTGCCTAACTTGAGTTCGAAGAACTCCTTCATCTTTCTATCATAGTATCTTTTAGTCAGGTATTTCTTCTCGAAATGCCCCTTGAACTCCTTCCAAGTGACATCTTTCTCTCTGATGTGTTGCACCTGCAAAAACTGATCCCACCACATGGATGCTTTTCCTTTCAATTGATACATTGCAATTCTTCCTTCTGCATGAGCAGAATAATTCTGTAGTTGGAAATATTTTCTCATGCCAAGCAACCATGTTTCAGCATCTTCCTCCTTCTTATGTTCTCCATTGAACATTGGAGGCTTGATCTTGTTCATCTCTCCCTTAAATTCATCCATTCCAGATCTTCAGTGTTTTCTAGTAGGGGATGGGCTTGAACTACTGTGTGCCTCCCTACTGGAATGCTCTGGAGAGCGGCGATGATGTCTGCTACCACTCCTCGATCTTATTCTCCTCTTAGGGGTCCTGACACTCCTTGATCTTCTTTTCCTCTCAGGGGTTCTATGACTCTATGTTTTTCTCGAGTCACTTCCCTTCTCCAATTTCCTTTCTATTCTTTCCAGGCTTTTTAACATTTTAAAGTTGAATTCACCCTCTTGATCCCTGACTCTCATGAGCTTTTGGCTATTAGCTCGGCGAGCTTGGGCATATTTCTGCAATCTTTCAATGAGTTTCATCATATGTCCTTCCTTATCCATCTCTTTTCCGTGCCCATTAGAGTTTGATCCTTCAATTCCCAAGTTGACATTCCTTCCTACCCTTTCGTCCTTTGTTTCGAAGGTAATCTGCACCTCTTCCAATTCCATACTCAACGTCAGTTTTTTGGTTGTCCTGACACTCGTTGAACTCTGCACACACAACATGCAGTCAACCGGAGTTTGTCAAGCCTTATCCCTTAATAAAAAAAACCACAACAGTCATTAACCAACGTGAATAAGAAAACGTTTCAAATTCATTAAGTTTTCTGGGCTCTGACGGCTCTGCAAATTTCGGGACTTTGGGTTTCGGGGTTTTGGTCCATGAGGCTCTCACACTCGCTTTCGGGACTTCTGGATTTTGGGTCTTCGGTACTCGGGAGTTCATGATGCAGTGACTCCCAACCCCTTGTCACTCCAACTCTCGAATTTTGAAAATTCGGTTTCCTTACTCTCCGGGCCCACAACATAGTTGTCGCCCTTAAAATATGTTACGGTTCTTTCGTCTCCGAAGATTTTGGGACCTCGAGACTTCGGGTTTCAAGGTTTCGGTCCTTGAGGCTTCCAAACTTGCTTTCCTTTCCAACCCCCAACTTTTGAAATCCCGATTTACTTTAACCTCCAAGCCCACATAGAACAGTTGTCGCCCACAACCACGATGGTACGTGGCACGTTCAGAAGGGTCCACGTCACCCTCGGTGATGTCATCGGGTCCCACCACTCTCGTTTTTATTATCGACCCACTGGCACGTGGTACACACTTATGCATCCACGTCCATTCCAAGTGAGATCCATCGGTCAGACCTTTCTCAGATCTACGTCACAGATCTTTTCGACATTTCTGGGTTTTGAGCATTGGAAGTTCGTGCATCCACACATCTCAAACTTTTGTTTGTCAAAATTCCGAAATTATTGTCTACCCTTCCACTTGATCCAACGGTCAAGTTCCTCTCTTACAATCTACGGTGTAGATCGTTTCAGAATTTTGGGTTTCGATATTTTGCGACTCGCAAAAACAAGGTTCTTCCCTTTTGGTTTCCTAGGTGTTGAAATGTCATCTGACAGCCACGTGTCCCCCCGATGGACGGTCTCGATGAATTTAGGATTTCGCGTATTGCGATTTCCACGTTCTTGTGCAACTCGAAAGGGTTTTTAAACCCTGTGCACGTTTTCCATATCTGACAGTCATGAGGGTTCTCCTTTTCCCCGAACAGATCCTACGGCTCCAACACTTCTGGTGTGGAGTCCTCTCTCCCTGTGGCCAGATGCCACCCCGGCTATGGTTTCATAACACCGCTACACCTCCTGAGCTTTGTAATACGGTCAAGTAACTCCTTGTCACTCAGGAGAATTCAAAGGTCCGAAATTGGTCCTCCAGACACAATTTCTCCTCGAACCCTCGGTCCAAAGACCACTCAACTGGCCCATCTAGGCTCAACATCAAAACCTTGGCTCTGATACCAAACTGTAACGACCTCATTACTGGCCAGGTAGGCACTACTTCGCGGAATAACAATCTCATGCTTAATTATATATATGACATGCATTTAAGCCAATGAAACACATTAAACTCAAAGTAACCATAAGAATTACTTCTATTATAAATAATCAATGGCTTTAACATTAAATCGTTTGCACAGTAGAATACATGATAATATAAATACACAGACATGTAGAAAAGTAATTAAAACATCATCTGGTACTTATCTTGAAACGGTGGTAATTCCACCAACCAGGTGCAGGCCCTCCATGAACCTCCTAGCCTTAGACCGCATTTTTCATCAAACTCAGCAGTAGGTCACCCCTAAGTTGGGACTAAGCTCCACCCCAATGCAAGGAATCCTAGGCTAGGCTGAGGTTTCAGGGAAAACACATGGGCACAAGGAAGGAATTCTCTCCCAGGAACCACTCATACTCACTGCCCACAGACTCTCCTTCCCCACATGCCTATTCCACCACAGGAGAATACACCTTCTCTGTCACCTAGACAGTCCTTCGGCTGCTAACCTCCCTTGCCTTGGGTTTCAGCAATAGGCCGGACCGGAATTCTCTGAGCTCTGCGGCAGCTACAAGGTTCCTTCTAGGAGCTCTCTCCTTCCTCAACACACTCTCTCACCTGGAGAGAGTGTTGTACGACTGGCCAACAAGCCACATAGGGTCAAACACTACACGTCCACCACAGTCAATAGGAATTCAGACATGAACACCCTTGGGCAGCAACAGACAGGTGCAACAGCATAACCAGGCTTAACAGGGATGGGACACTTCTGTTTTCTCGATCCGGCAGCACGAGATGGACTCACGCTCTGGTTCTTAAGGATGTGTGATGAGTTGTCCACGCAGGGGTTGACTCAGACTTAACGGTTCACAACCGAAAAGGGTGTACCAGCCTTCTAGAAGAAAATATAGACACAAGCCTTTTTGTTTTAGAGCACACGAGGGTATCTCTTGCAGAGTTCAGACGGTTTCATGCTCAGACGGTCAGGTAGAATGGAGGAGGAACCCCCAACATGGCTCATCTCAGCCATTTTATTTGCATGCGCCTGGGTTGACACTTGTCGCCCATGCAACTACATGCATTCCTTCAGCATGCGTTCCATCCATTCGAAAGTTGTTTGTCCTTCCAAAAGAACTTAGGATAAAACATATTATTCACATGTCTTTTGGAATAATATTAAAATATTATTCCCAAGGAACTAAGCCCCTAGGCTCAACACTTAGTACCTTTTCCCACCTTCCAGCCCCTAATCCCTTGCCCACTCTGTGGAAGCTTAGTCCCCCATCACTCATTCATCGTGGTCAGTCTGCACGCGACGGTGTTTATATTTTATTACTGTTCCGCATAAATTCAGGTACAAAATCAGGCTCTTGGCCTTCAACACCTAGGCTCTCTGGCCTAACAATCACATAATCCCACTAGCTTATATAAACTTGGCTCACCAACCTATAAAACATATTTACAATTCATTTCATAAACAAGATTTACAATAGGGCTCGGCCTTGGGGACATTACAAAATAGAATAAACTCAATAGAGAAAGGGCCTTTTGCTTGTGCATATTTGCATACTTTTCTATCAAATGTTAATGAATAAGAAGCCACCACTGGGAATATTTGCATACTTTTCTATGAAATGTTAATGAATAAGAAGCCACTGCTAGCTAATCCATTTGGAGATAGATTTCAGTTCTGAAATGTGTGATTTGTGGAAGTATTTTTTCTAATGTACTAAGTTTTAGAATGGTATAAGCATTTGCATTTACAATATAGACTTTTCACATGTATGAGAAACTTGTTTTATTTTGTTTATCTCACAAATTGTTTGTTTATAGTCTTAAGCATAGTACTATAGTCAACTATTCATTTTCAGACCTTTTTGTAATGCAATAGGTTATTTAATTACTACTTTTATTTTTTTTAAGTAACTTTTTACTAAAGGTATAATGTAGTAATATATTTGGTCTTATGTTTACTTCATATTTTTGTTAGTTTACCCTGGACATCATTCTACACTATGTATATCAGATTCATTGCATTTAAAAATACCTAAAGAGAGGATCGGGCCATAAATCGAATGGATTTTGTATTCCAAATAGTATAAAGTCTAATTGAGACATTTTATTGAAGAGAATCCTAATAATTACATAGGGTCATTCAATCCTATCAACACCATATAAAAACTAGAATTCAACTAGTAACCCATAAGAGTCTTACTTCAATTGAACTCTCCCATTCCTATAGTCAAGTTCATAAATAAACCCCTACAAACCATCGAAAGAGACACTCACTAGTTAGTGTGAAGGTCCTAGTATTACTTGGAATGTTTAGGAGAAAGTGGTTGGATAGTGCCTCCTTTATTAGACTTGATTATATAACTTCTAATGTCCATTGGGTATATTGGGTTGGACTCTATTGAAGAAGATATTGTGTGGGTGAAAATTTTTAGGGTGACCAAATCATTCGAGTATTGCTCATTAATGTTGTACATATCGAGGAGGAGACAACAATTTTTTGGGGATTGATCTTTGGGGCCGTGAAACATAGTCCTCCAATTTGTGGATATTTTCCTTTTATTTTATCAAACTCATGTCAATATTTTTTATTGGTTTTTCTTTGCAAGTAACAAGGTCAAAAGCTAGACATCAAATTTTTTGGGATTGATTTTTGGGGCTGTGACCCATATACCTCCATTATGTGGATATTTTTTTCTTCTCTTTTATCAAACGCATGTCTATTTATTTTTTATAGTTGCAAGTAAGAAGGTGAAAAGCCTAGGCAATAATAATTCTTCTTTTTGAATGCAGAAAATTAGAGAAGTTGAATGGTGAAATAGAGAGATTAATTAACAGAAAACAAGGGGAAGAAAATTTGAATAGCAACTATGTAAAGGCAAAAATAAAGGTTGAAAGTTTTTAAGGTTAGTTTAAGCGGTCATAAGCTAGACTATGAGCAAAACTAAAGCACACACTATGAGTAACTTGATAAAAACATTGAAAATAAAACCAAAGACAAAGCACCATGTGCAAAAGTGCCTAATTTTGTATTCATGAAGGAAAGAATATAATGTTGAATTCTTTGAAAAAGATGAAAAGTAAGAGGATTGTGTCTACAGTAATTTTGTATTCATGAAGGAAAGAACATAATGCTGAATTATTTTAGAAAGATGAAAAGTAACAGGATTGTGTCTAAGAGAGGACTGATTTGGTAGGGAGAGAAGCATGAAAGAGTGTTTACCAGAAAACTGTAGTACGTAAGCATGTATTGAAGAAATTCTAATAGGTGTGATGCCTAAGCAACAAGATAAAGATGTTTGGAGTAAATTGTGTATAGAATAATAAAGGGAAGAAGATTCCCTTGAAAAAGACGAAGCTGACAATGTTGCAGTAGAAAGCAAAGAGACTCAAATTGTAGTGGAGACGAAAGAAGATGTTGCACAGAAGATGACAATGGAGATGAAGATTGTAAGATATTATAAAAATAAAAGGCATTTTAATGGAGAAACTGAGATGAAGATTGTGAATGGTTAAAAAAGATAAAATATACGAGAGCAAAACAACACGGTGAGGCTACGCTCACTTCTTATTCTTCAATGAAGATGGATTACATATTTATATAGGAAAAGACTCTCCCGAGTCAGCTACATGCAAACCAAAGACAACTAGACAACTGACTCTTAACACGCCTACAACTGACTCTCACAACTGATGCTTATAACTGGCGCTTACAACTAGTGCTTTCTCCATTATTTCCAAGTCTCCCCCTTAATGGAGAATGGATTGACTTCTACACCTAACATCTCCCTAAATAGTTCAAACTTAATCTTTCCAAGAGGCTTAGTGAAAATATCAGCAGCATTTTCACTAGTATTACAATATACAAGAGTTATTTCATTTGACTGCAACTTTTCTCGAACAAAATGATACTGAGCTTCAACATGCTTTGTCCTTGCATGAAAAATAGGATTCTTTGCAATATTGATTGAACTTTGATTGTCACATCTAATCATCGTAGGTTCCTTTCGTTCTTCTCCAACATCTTGAAGAAGTCTTCTTAACCAAACAACTTCACAAGTTGTTGCACACAAGGCTTTATATTTTGCTTCGATAGAAGACAAAGATACAGTAGGCTGCTTTTTACTGCTCCATGAAACAACCTCGGATCCAATGTTGAACGCATATCCA
>SNQJ01S0029875.1:5301-37613 GCA_010110895.2 Picea sitchensis
AACCCCCGATGCCGAAAACATTTCAGAATTCGGCAATCGACGATATCCTTGCATTCTTCATGAGCACTTACTCTTTTAATCGTTCATCGACTCTAAAGGGATCGGTCATCAAAGATATCCTCGGTGATGCTTGTCGCGAAACATGAGACTTCCATCTGTCGATGCTGATGAATATTGGCGCTCGGCTACCTTGGTTTTCTCAAGCAGTTCTTATCACCTCTAATTCTTCCCAATGCCGAATTTCTTAAGAGAATCATGGTAAAGCTTCGACTGTCAATTCTTTAATTAATGTTAGTATTTTTAAGTTATGATGATTTTCACATGCTCAAGTAGACTTTAAAATACTTAAATGAAAAAAAAAATGATAAGCAAAGGTAGCAATTTTCATACTAAAGTAGAATTAGACATTTACAAGAGATCAAGTGGTACCCAAAAAAGTAAAATTTGACATAGGATTTTTAGGGTGTGTTGAGGGCTCAACAAATGGTGACTTATTGGGTGAAAGCAGAATCTTTGTTCCTCCCTCAGGGCTTGGCTTATACAGAAGCGGGTGGAGAACTTAACTGGTTTTGAATTAGAGCCTATTTTACCCTTGCATTTGAAATTCTCTAGTTGATGCTTATGGGCCTGCCCGTGGGGTTTAAATCTTTATTCCTCCCTCATTTCCTGTAATCCTGACTCATGCTCCTTTTTACAAAAGTCTAGCAAATCATTCACTAGCATGAAGCCCTTAGTTACCTATACTCACCTTCTTCGGTGTTGCTCCGCTACCAGCGAGCGTCCATAGCCTCGGCGGAGTCACCCCGACACCATAGAGATTTCTCTGTTGCTAGCGAGCATCCATAGCCCCAGTAGAGATATCTGCATATCCTCTCCTACTGTTCACTCTTTTGATAATGTCAACTTTATTTCAGCATGATGTCTTGAGAGAGTGGGAGAGGATGATGTCTGTTTATTTCGCAAAGTGAGACCGTTAAGGTGGATCCTTTTCTAGCTTTGTGTTTGGGGTTCATGTAGTCCTTTATAGCTTTCCTTCTTTCCCTTAAGGTCTTACCAAACCACTAAGCAGACACTTCTGACATTTCTCCAAAGTTGTTCATTTGCGCAGGTTAGACAGAGGACTCCTAAAAGTAACCGCAAGTCCCTAAATGCTTCTTGTGTTTGTTTGTGAGCAATGAGATAGGAACAAACTTCGCTATGTCACATGATTTGAAAAAAATATTTCAAAGAGAAAAAGTCCAGAAAGCAAAAGAAAACAACAAAAAATGCATTTTGCAATCATGAAAAACACTCATACCAAACATAAACATTATTATTATTATTAAATTTTTTATTTTTTTTTTGGAAATATTGTTTACTAGGAAGGCATTAAGTGCCCCCCTCAGATTCTGCAATTGGTAAGTGTCTGTCCCAATCTTATCAACCATCTGGAAAGGTCCAAGCCGCAGATTCTGAAACTTAGAATGTTTCCCTTTGGGTTCGTTTTCTCTGTCCCCTTTCAGGACTAAGTCTCCTACTTTAAAACTCTTCTCGTTAGCCTTGTTCTTGTCGAACCATCTTTTAACTGTTTGTTGGTGGGATATGAATTTTGACTTAGCCTTTTCCCTTTCTTCTTCTAACATAAGAAGAGTGTCAAATATTCATTGCATGACCGATGAAGGTTGTTCTCCATAATCTTGGTCCAGTTGAAGAGATGGGAGGTAAAGTCCATTTGGGAGGATAGCTTCATGTTCGTATACTAGAAAATATGGGGAATTCCCTATAGCTTCTTTGGGTGTGACCCTATCGACCCATAAAGGGTTATGAAGTAGATTATGCCAATTTCTCTGGTTGTCTGCAACCGTCTTCTTTAATATTCTCACTAGGTTCTTATTAGTCGATTCTGCCACCCCATTTCCCCGTGGATAATAATTTGCAGAGTACCTAATTATGATTCCTTTGTCCAAAGCAAACTCTGTAAATCAGGTGGAAGAAAAATAAGATGCATTATCGAAAACCAGGACAGAAGGGACACCAAACCTTGTGATCAGTTGCTACTCTATGAATTGGATCACCACCTTCTCATTTACATGGGTCAGAGGGGTAGCCTCTGCCCATTTCGTGAAGTAGTCAGTGGCAGTAAGAATATACTTGTGTTGTTTTGAATATCTTGGTGTAATTTCTCCTATGATATCTAACCCCTATTGCTCAAAAGGCCTAGAGACAGTCACAGGTTGGAGTGGGACTGCTGCTCTCTTTTCTCTCTCAATGCTCGTTTGACAAACTTTACAGTTTCTAGCGTATGTGTGAGTGTCTTTGAACAAGGTGGGACAATAATAACCAACTCTCAGTATCTTATGAGCGATGGTGTTTCCTGTGAAATGTAATCAACAGGGCTATCATGGAGCTCCTTCAGAACTTTGTCTGCATCTTCACGTTCGAGACATCTTAATAGTACCCCGTCATAATTAATCCGAAAGAGTACCGAATTTATGAGGCGATATTGTGTAGATTTTAACCCGAGAGCTCTCCTTTCCCTAAGGTTGATATTTTTTGGATAGGTCCCATGGTGTAGGAGATAAGTTAGCTTCTCATACCAAGAATCTTGTCCTAGGGAGATGTATGGAACTTCTCCATACCATAACGCCATTTTATTCTCCCATCCAGAATCTTCATTTACTTAGTCCTGGGCTTCCGCTGCAAGTTTGCATAACCCTTGCCCTTTAACTAGTTTGGCAGGTTTTATATCTAGATCAAATTCCTGAAATACTGCCATCCAATTCCCTCTTCTTTCCCCCATCTCCTGTTGAGTGAACAAGGATTAGACCGTGGGGTGAGGCACAATCACTTTGGTGTGGTTCTTGAGGATGTAAGACCTGAAGTGTTTTACTACCTTATATACTGCATAAGCCTATTTA
Organism: Picea sitchensis; assembly: GCA_010110895.2. Taxonomy (NCBI): domain Eukaryota; kingdom Viridiplantae; phylum Streptophyta; class Pinopsida; order Pinales; family Pinaceae; genus Picea; species Picea sitchensis. Next base: position 8,199 of record SNQJ01S0029875.1, read on the forward strand.
TCTATGGCAGGATAATTTAGTTATACTCCTTGGAGGTTTGTACTCATGAACGACATTGGAGCCTCATTGTTGTCATCATCCTTCTGAGTTAATACCGCAGCTAACGATTGGTCGGAGGCGAAAGTATAAAGAAAAAAATCCCTATTGAAATCGGGACTTTGTAACACCGGGGCTTGAGATATAGTGCCTTTGATATTTCTGAAAGCATTCTTTCATTCATCATCCCACTTAAATTTGGCTTCTTTGTGAATCATCATTTCTAAGGGTTTGATAGTTTCTGCGAAATCTGGAGTAAATTTCCTCACAAAATTGATTTGTCCGAAAAAGGACTGCATAGCTTTCTTGTTGTGAGGAAACAAGAGTTGAGCTATGGATTTAAACCTTTCTGGGTCTATGTGAATGCCTTCTTGAGATATAATGTGACCTAACAACTTACCTTCCTCGATGCCAAATAAAGTTTTCTTAGGATTTAAGGTTATACCGTATCTCCTACACCTTTCAAAAATCTGGGTTAAGTGTGGATGTGCTCTTCTCTGTTTTTTGAATAAACAATTATGTTGTCTAGATATACTACCACACACTTGTTGATTAGTCCCCGAAATGATACATCCATGGCCCTTTGGAAGGTCTCCCCTGTGTTGATTAACCCAAAAGTCATGCGTTTATAAGCGAAGGTTCCTCACTTGGTTCGGAAGGTAGTTTTCAAACGGTCTTCCTCTGAAACCAGAACTTGGTTGTAACCTGAGAAACCATCCAGTAGAGAGAAAATCTCCAAGCTGGACACGATCTATAGGAGTTGCTCCATTGGTAGGACTGGGTAATTGTCCTTTTTTGAATCTTTGTTGAGGTTTCTGAAATCTACACATAAGCGGATTTCTCTCGACTTTTTCCTCACCGGAACCAAATTCGCTACCCACGCGGAATGCCTAACATGGAAGATGATTTTAGAATCTAGAAGTTTCTTCAATTCTTGATACATGAGAGGTTCTAGGGATGGGTGATACTTTCAGAGCTTTTGTTGGAAAGGTTTCACTTTGGGTTTAACGTGATAGTGTGTTGAATGATGCAGGTATCATACATTTTCAGATCTTGATAGGACCATGCAAAGACATATTGATATTGTCTGAATATTTTGAGATAAGCCTTCCTCTCCTCCTTAGATATAGTCTTACTGAGGTTTACATTCTTTGGGTTTTCCGGGGTCTTGAGATTTATAGTTTCATGCAGGGGACAAGAGCTACCGGTCTTTGCATTTTTAGGCCCCTTAAATCTCTCTTTCAGGTCAAACAGATTTTCCAAATTAGTTATCCCTTTCGGGATTGTGTGAGACTTCGATTTGTCAATAGGTTGATCTATCCGAGGATCAGTTCCTGTCGATTGTTGCTGGAATACTTCATCGTCAATAGACAAATCTTTGAAATTGTCTTAGTTAGTTAGGAAGTTTATGATTTGTTCATCTCCTTCAAAGACTTTCCAACTAGAAATGTTGTTAGGCACCGGTGGTTTGTAGAGTAGTTCCACAGTGAATCGGGAGGCTTCATAATCCTCTAGAGGTGATATCCTTGAAGCAATTGTGGCTAGGGAATCAACAAGAATATTATTTGCTTTGGGAATCACGATGATATTGAAATCTTCAAAATGCTCTATTAACCTATGCACTTCCTGCTGATAATTATTTAGGTGCGGGGAACTACAATTTATAGTATTTCTCACCTGTTTAACGATAATCACAGAATCTATGAAAACCTTCAATTCTTTGATATTTAAGTCTATGGCTTTCTTTAATCCTTGTACTAGAACTTCATATTCGATAGTGTAGTTCATACATTCAAATTCTAGCCTACATGATAGGAAATAACATTTAACTTTAGGATCAATGAGGATGCACCCTACCCTTGACCCTTCTTGCGATTTGGATCCATCAAAATATAAGGTCCAACATTGTGGGAATGGTGTATAGGCTTCCCATTCCCCATTACTTTCCTTTTCTTTCGTTGCTATCTCTGAGTTTTATGACACGGGTTCTTGGCAGAAGAGGGTTTCCTCTGTCGGTATCGGAAATTTCTCTTGAAACACCATTTCAGATTTCTGGTTGAGAGGAAGGTTGGATAAGAGAGGGGAAAAGTTCCCAAAGTAGGAGTCGCATGAATAATTTCCTAGCATAGGGAATTCTGTCGATGAGGATTCGTTCAAGGTTTCTAGGCCAATGATGGTATATTTCAGATACCTTTCCCTATCGATTCTGATCATTTTTTTGTACCCCTTCAATGGTAGCTAAAGGTGTGCCTAGTCTGTACTAAAGTATCTGTTTAACTTCTTAGACCAATCCTGACTTAGTAATAACCCATAGGCCTCTGGGATATCTACTACAATGATGTCGATCACTTGCACAAGCTTGGGATGCGTCGATATTCTGATCATTACATCTTTGAGTTCCCCCATGAACTTGACCTGAGGTCTGTCTAGTTGTATTACATGTTTATCGCTCTTGAGAGGAACAACATTTAATTTTTTGCAAATAGACAAAGGCATGACATTGGAAGATGCTCCCAAATCTACCAAGCAGTTGTGAAGGTTTCTGTTGAAAACCTCAAAAGTCAGAAGGAAGGGTGGGATAAAAGGTTTTCCCTTCTTCTCTTCCAAGTAAGTGTTTACCGTTGGTTTAATCACCATATCTGTGGGAGATAGATTTCTTTCCTGACCATTGATAGTTGCGGGGTTTTCTACGAAGTTCAAAGCTTGTAGCATAAATTCCTTCTGTTGTGGGATCCTGCAAATGTCCATAACTGATATATTAGCCTTCAACTTCTTCAAATCTTCGACTATGTTGTAATCCAGTTTAGGAAATTCTCGGGTATGGATGCTTATAGGGTTTTTAACGGGAGCAAAAGGTGCTTTCGGGTGATCGGGAGTTGTATTACTCCTCGAAGTTTGGGTGGCAGTGATGTATTTTGAGACAGGTGGACCTTTACTTCGAGTTTGCACAACCGAGACTTCTACGTGTTGTTATCGAGACTTGAATAGGTCATCAGACAACATGATCAGGTCAGGATCCGATATCAGCATGGTTGTATCTTGTGGTGGATCAATCTCTTCCTGGGCAACAACATTCGTAGCTGAACTGCTTGGTTGTTCGGTTAGGGAGACTTCATCAAGAAATCGATTGGCCATCAAATTCATGGCATGCACCCATTCAGGGCAGTCTCTTTCAGAGTGGTTTTCTTGGTGATAAGTACAAAAGGAATCAGATGCTATGTTTCCCAGATCAATATTTAAGTTAGCTGGGGGAGGTTCAATTGCTTTGAATGACATATTTATTTTAAAGAAAGGCTTATAGGGCCTTTGGCCCTGGTTTCCCTCCCCTGCATTTCTATGCATGTCTATGATCTTGTTTGATAATTTATTAACCATGCAATGTAGGTCTTCTATGTCTCCATTACCCTTGTCGGGAGTCTATTTTGCTTGTTTCCCCGACGATCTAGTCAAAAGGAGTCCTCTCCTGGGAGGAGGTTGAACTTCTTTCTTAACTAGAGAGACTTGGCCTTCTTTGCACCCTTTCATTTGGAATTATATCATTTTGGCTTCTTCAAAAGTTTCAGCTAGGGTTCACTTGGTAGCCCTTTTCACAAACATAGAAAAAGAAGCCGAGAGAGTGTTAGCATAAACTTTGATTTGCATCTCCTGAGTAGGTTTAGCTTCAGGCTGGAATTTTTTCAAGATAGTTGTGAATATTTGATTGAAATCTTTAACTTTTTATTTTGAGCTCATGGTGGCGGCAAATAATTCAACCAGTAAGGCTCTAAAAAGTCCTTCTGAAACTTCATCCAGCTAGTTATAGATCCTACAGGTAGATTAAAATACCACGTGGAAGTTGAATTTTCAAACGTGTAGGGGAATAGTCGGCATACTACATTTTCATGTTGGACATTCATAAGTTTTATTGCCAGTATGAATATCTTGATATGGTCTTCAGGCAATCCCGAAGTCTCGGGGTCGAATTTAGGAAGTAACTTCTCCACGTGTTGGGGAAGATTATGTACCCGTCCTGGGATGGCCAAAGCGTCTCTGACCAACCGAGGTTGGTTGTTCTAAGGTGGGTTTTCCCCTTATTCCTCATGGTCGTTGTTACCTTCCATATATTTGGATTCTGAGTTAAACTCCTCCTCTTCCGAGAAATCATTTGGTTCAAAGATGTCAGCGGTTGGTGTTTCGAGTACTATATCAAGAGGATCTTGGATTTCATTAATTGCAAAGTCTATTAAGTCTTCTACCGTGTGCACGAAAACTTCGTCGGGAGTATTGACCACTGGTATACTTATCTTTTTTCTTCAATGAAGTATCGAAGCTAAAGACAATGCACCGATCTGTTGGGTGTATTCTCACGTGATTCTTCGAAACTGATTTAATTCCTTGTGAGAAAGAGCGTAAGGTATTTCAGGGAACAATTGTTCTTCCTCGGGCTAGGGTGAGTTACTTGTTTCAGGAGTACTCAGCGTGTGTGGGTTGTCTTGGGAATTACTAGCCATGCATGTGGGTTGTTATGAATCTATAGGTTGTTTGAAATATTAAATGAAATATGTATCTAGCCATTCATTCTTCAGGTCCTCCTTCTAGTGCCAATTTTGTTGATGGGTCCTAAATCCCTTAGTTCAACAGCAGGAACCAAACCTGCCACCAAGGCCCAATTAGACTCTGCATCATTTAATGGTGGAATGGTTCTCCAGATCTTGTGATCCGGCCAATTTATTAATGGGTTTTATGTTTTCTTGTGAAGGCTCTTCCTTCAGTTTGGACTATCTCTTTTTGTATTTTCTCTTGGGTGTGACTGGTATGATATCTAAGCCCGTATAAACCAACTTGGTAACAAAAAACAGGATTAAGTTTTAACTACTAGGAAGAGGCTGAGCTTGGGATAACCCACTGCTCAAACATGCAGACGACAATTCTATACCACATGTCTGGTACTAATACATTAACCATGTGAGCATCCAATTACTGTCTTAGAAAATAATATTCAGAAATTAAACACATATGCGATAAGATAATGGCAAGCAAAATAATTCATCTACCATAATCACTCATCACACGATAACACAACGATTCATCTTCATCATTAAAGTAAAGAATAGAAAAATATTGCACCAGATAACTTGACAATAGATTAAATAACTCTTACTCATTACAACATCATTCATGAAACGAGATAGGAAATAGTTCTTCTCCACGTCCAGTCACACATGCATTTGATGAAAATAACTTGTCTCTGGTCCAGAAGGACTTCTCAATTAAAAGAAGCTTCAAAATAATTCTTAACAACAAAAAAGAAAGAGTTCTTGCAAAAACCATTGACCCTTAACTAGTTGATAGATGTTATTATTTATAATATAAAATTCAACTGAAAATAATGACTAAGTGCAGTTTAAACAAAAAAAAAATTGCCACATGGCAACATCTTTAACAGTTTCTTTAACAGTCAATTCAAGATATCACTTGAAAGGGTGACTTTTCTCATACTCTGACCAACTGATAAACAACTCTTCGCAAGTTTGGGCCCATGGAAACCTTTGTTGTTCCATTGGAGCCGCGTGAATTCCTCTGATATCTATCGCATGCATCTGATACTTCACCAGACTGGTGTTTAACTGTCGTAGCACAGTTTGAGCTCTAATCGAATGTTCCATAAATCGTTGCACTTGCCCTGGCATTGTGTCGGTCATCTTCGCGAGCTCTTCGTCCCATAGTGAATCCTGCTTGGTGTGTGACTCGAATATGTCGCATAAGTCGACGAAGTTGTCAGTGGTTCCGAACTCGGGGAGTCTGATATTCTTTATCGCCTAGTAGATCCTTGGACCCCGTTTCTCTCGGATTCCTTGGCAAATTTACGGAGCCAATTTTTCTTTATAGTCGGAGAGATATTTCCTGTAATCGGAATTAAAAAATCATTTAGAAATTTGCTTACCAAACAAAATATATGAAAAACGTAAGCATGAGGAAACTAGATGAATACCTGTAAATCTTGCTAAACCTGATCTTTCGATACTTACGTGATTTCTGCAACTTTTTGAATTACCTGCACCACCTCTTTTAGCGTCACCACTTTTCTTTAGTTATGGTGAGTTACATTAGCGCGCCATAGCATGGTCGATCAGGTATGGAAGACACGAGAGTCAAAGTCACGCTAGTGGCCGGTTGGCCTTTGGGGTTGGGAGAAGATGTTAGAGCCGAACATGTGCCAAAAGTACAAGTAAGTTCCAAAAAGATCGGATATTGTCATAAGGGAAGTCGTTAAATGCTTCAGGTCGAGGCAAGTTGCTCATACATAAGTCGCATTAGCAAGTGCATCAACCATCATTAGCTCATTATGGAGGCTGGGGAAATTAAAATAAATTGAGATGATCGTACCACATATCCTCTGCAACACATATCGGTTACGTTTCATACATCCGGGATTATACCTGTCGTGCGGATGTGGCGCATTAATTATTCAAAACATCCCGTCGCAAGGCATTCAGTGCTCCCTGACATGTTTTGGCTCACTGCCCCGCTCCTCTATAAATTCTAGATGTTATGTATGTGTTCTACGTAACGACCGAGCTTATGAACTAGTGGTGAATTGTCTTGTGAGCCCAATTAGATCAAACTATGTGTTTTGGTCCTTTGTCTAGTCACGGACGTCTAAGAAAATACATTGTAGCACCATGGGATCTCCTCAAAATGTGAGACAAGGTTTGCAGGGCAGTCGGAGCGCCAGGCCTAAGCTCCAACATGTCTAGGACTCATTCTTATTGGCAGTGGGTATTCCAAAGGTTCCAAGGGAAAATTCTTACCTTCATGCAGAAACTATAATGTCGCTCCGTGCGGAGACCGAAGTGGAAGAAACTACCCCGGAAGGACACGGGTTGGAGAGCATGCTCCCTTAACAACAAATATCGTAGATGAGAGGGGGGTCTAAGAAAAATATGGAAGTTGGGGAACACCAAAACCCGAGTGAATCCTGTGCACAATTAGCCGTCGAAGAGTCCTTAATGCGCATTATCCAGCTTGAACTAGTCGAAACGACAAGTTGGGGAAGCGGGAGCAGAACGAGAAGGGTGGTAACCTGGGGTTCGAACGTTCAATATCCTAACCAGCAGCTCGAGCAGGAACAACTCGCCATAGATAAACTTTACCAGGAGAATAGAGAATTACGACAGCAGTTGGCGACAAAGAATTCAGAGGTTCAAGCACCGCAAGGTCTTGAAGGTAATGTAACTTGGCTCAAAATACAACTTTAGGAAGCACATGACATGATCGTGCGACTACGCGAAGCTCAAAGGGTGTCGGAAGAAAAAAACATGAAAACACCTCAGGGAGAGTAGAGCAGTCGAGGGGAAGGTCCGCTCGCAGAGGAGACATGATTGGTGAAATCTGTTTTGTATTCTCAGACGCAACGCTGAATTTTGATATATTTTTCCCTTTTTTACCGTGAAAATTTTTGCGTTCTCAATGTAACCAGGTCGGTTGGCCAAAAGGTATTGGCTATTGTATGTAACCGAATCCCTATGGAAAACTAATATATAAATTCTCGAAATTTTGACGAAAGGACTCTCGTCATAACAGTTGAATGCATGGCATGTAATTCTACTGTGTTCTTTGGCTAAGTTTCTTGTAAGTTAGCCTCAATTTCGTACTTATTGTTGCTTTGTATTTGTGTTGGTATCTTTCAGTGAAAACTTCCGACGCCGAATAATTTCATCGTACAGTGCTAACGTGGCATCACTAACTCAGGGCTCGGGAACTGCTAACGACTCAAGGGAAAAACTCGATCATATGTTTAACCTCTTTGGCAACGACACATGATAGGTGGGAGTAGATGGTTTGATAGCGTATCTCAATTGGGTCGAGGCTTTGCTCAAGTCGAGCGCTTTAAGCTAAACTTGGGACTGTTGACGCCGAAAAGTGTCAGAGGTCAGCTTTCGGAAATAAACTCATTGCGTGATTTCCTTGTGGGTTACATCCTCGAAAACCCTCAATGCCGAAAATGTTTTGGAAGTCAGCGATCAACGATATCCCTGCATTCTTTATGAGCGCTTACTCTTTTAATCATTCTCCAATGCCGAAGGGATCAGTCATCGGTGATATCCTCGGTGATGCTTGTCATGAAACAAGAGACTTTCGTCTGTCAACGTTGATGAAGATCGACGCTCGACTACATTGGTTTTCTCGAGCAATTCTTGTCACCTCTAATTCTTCCCGATGTCGAATTTCTTAAGCACGTTGAGGTAAAGCTTCGACTGTCGATTATTTAATTAAATGTTAGTCTTTTTTAAGTTATGATGATTTTCACATGCTCAAGCAAACTTTAAAAGAATTAAATGAAAAAACAAAATGATAAGAAAAGGTAGCAATTTTCATACTAAAGTAGAATTAGACATTTGCAAGAGATCAAGTGGTACCCAAAAAAGTAAAATTTGACATAGGATTTTTAGGGTGTGTTAAGGGCTCAACACATTGTGAACAAATTAATTTTGCACACGAGAGAATTCCAGAGCGTCCGGAAGAGAAAAATGAGCAATTCGAAGACTACATTGACCCCCGTGATTATCAAAAACTAGGTTTAACTAGCTTCAAAGGAACAATGTTGCCAATAAATCCAACCACCAGACGCTCACCAAGAGAACCAAAGCTAAAAGAACCAGAGACAGGTGAAGGTTCTTCTCCAGGGGCGACGAGGCAATTGGAGTACGTCTCTAGGTCAGAGCCTGTCGTCAAGACAACGACAAAAAAAGTTTGCATCCAACCTCAGGCCTTTGGCGATACAGAGGCAAGCACCGAATCCAAGGTAGCGATCCTGTAGTGGTGAGATCTCTTCAACAGGATTAGCAGAGAAGAATACTCGGAATATGTCCCACACAACGACCCAGACATAAGGGCGCTCGATGACCAAGTTTTCCCCAACATCCGACGGTCATATTTACACATGGTGGCAAGAAGAACCCCTATTTTCCCATGCATAGAGTTCCTCAAGTGGCTTATCAAACATACATATGGGAATAAATGTCTGATTAACGATGATAATGGTGGGTGCCTCGAATTTTTCCTCCCAACAGAGGTCCAAAAATACTACAAGCTCAGGGACCCAGAGGAGCATCTCAACACACAATTCATGGTGAAGTTCTATGAACTCCGTGACACCAGCCGATTGATGGCCTCATGGTGGAGGGAAGACAATAAATTCACAAATTGGAACAATGGATGGTACGGGACAATTAACCTGAGGGAGCCATACATCTATTTGATAGCTCTCATATGTTGGCTATACGGAGAAAAGGATTGCTCCAAGTTTTCGGAAGCTTGGATGCCTTTGGCATACACAGTCGCAATTGTCGGGTGCGGCTTCAAATGGGGAGCAATAATCTCCAAACAACTAAGCATATGTGTGCAGTAGGCTCAGACGTCGAAGGAACGAGAGGCACCAATTTTCTACATGGCCTCGTACCTGCTCGATGTCATGTGTGCTAGGAATGTCTTCGCCTACATGAATCTAAACTAGCATGTTGCAAATATCTCGGACCATGTCTACTTCAGCGTGCTATGGGAAAACATGTACAATAAATATTATGACCTCGTCTACGATGAATTCATCGCCTCAATTTATTTTATTTTTTTAAGAAGGAATTCCCAAGGCTATCGGCGACAGCCAAGAAAATGATATCCAAGGTAGGCCATTGGTACTTGGAAGAGCGCGCCACCTACATCATGGTGTTTGGGGCCACCGGAGCACCACATCTCCTACCAGCTCATGTCCCAGACCAGCTCGTCATAGGAAAACTTTGTTATCAGACCATCTTGCAAGGCTATAACGCCACATTGGTCAAAGACAAGAAACGAGCCTTCATACCCTATGGTTTCCATGTGGGGTTCTATCTGGTGAGGGGTACTTCTCAAACCGAATAAGAAGGGATGAGCTAAATTGAATTTAGGTTCCCTACAGGCCAATTCCGTAAGCATGATCCTAAAGGCCTGGTCTTTCAACATGCGTCACAGGTTTCATCCTGCTGGCCATATGCTCACGATAAGTTTGAAGACGAAGTCTTCACAGAGAACGCCCAGGACTGGGACGAGGTGGTGCAAAGGATGGCCAACCCAAACATGACCAGGTTCAAGGCCATGAGCATGGATGAACAAGTAGAAACAATAGAATAGTCGGCTCAAGAGGCCCTCAGAGCAAGAGAAGAAATTAGAGCGACAGAGGCAACAGAGGTGTAGAGAAGGGGTTTGTTCTTGACACTGGAGGCACAAACAAGGGGTATGCGCTTAATGGCAGAAGCGTAGAGAGTAATTAATCAACTGCAGAATGACCCGAACCTCGTAGAGATAACCAGGTTTCCTGTCGACAACCCAATTGAAAGTCGGGGAGGTCCAAGTGACCCAGAGCCGATACAAATTGAAGAGATCACTGGGTTAGATAACCTTGAAGTTTCAGCGCCATAGGTCGGATCACCAGGGGACATTTTGGCTCAGCTTGAGATATCAAGGACATCAGGAAGAGCAAGTGTACCAAACCCCTTGCATGATTTAATAATTATCTATGAGGATGAGGAGAGTTCAGAGGTCTCCCTGGTGACCCCGATACAGATTACAAAGGAAAAGGAACCCGAGAAAGTATCTTCCCCATCTCCTGAATATCCAATTCAAAGCCTTCCATAGAGTGACCAGGAGCTCGAAAGTATCTTAGACACTGAGCTACTCGATACATCGGGGACCCAAGTGGATAGTCTGAAGGATGAGCTAGGATAGGGCAAACAAGAAAGAGGAATTCCACAACAGCAAATCAGCATCTCGACAGACGATTATCAAGTAAATATCGAGCCTGCTATTGATTCATCAATTTTGGCTAGTAATTTACCTCCCAATGAGCGACAACCAGAGGCCAAAATTTTGGGACATATAGAAAAGGTTCAAGAACCCAGTCTTGAACAGATATACACCATTGGGAGCCTGGGAAACACACTTACTTGGGGAGAGCAGCAAATCCTCGAACCCGTGGATGAGGTCACGGATATATAATCCATTGCCTATGACCGAAAGAGGAAATCCATCATGAAGAGAACCACCAAGAAGAGGAAGCTTACTCTAGACAGCTCCATCCTCATCACCAAAGAGGAGAAACTGATTAGCACAGAGAATGCCAAGACGTCTGATCTTATTGGTGTAGGGATGGAAATCACATGTGCCACCCTTGATAGAGTGAGAAAAAATGAAGAGGAGTTGGCCACTGCACTGAAAGAGTTAGAGAATCTATGCCATTTGGTTAAATATTATCAAGACTCCACGCAGGCCACGATGTTCTTGAGAAGCGAATTCCAGGATGCCTACAATAAATTCACAAATGAGCAAAATCTTACTGCAGGGATAGACGATTTCCAACAAGACACCCTCATGGCATCGGAAACATGCAAGGACATGGAAAGATGGTATGAGAAAGCTCACCAAGCAGTGGAAAGAATCGATTACATCAACGCAGTCCAAAAGGGTCGAGATGCCTAAGATCGCGGTATTCAGGTGCTAAGGGACAGCAACATCGACCGCATAAGAAAGTCAGCATAATACTGGGTGAAAATGGCCCAAGAACCACATCAGGAGATACAAGAGAAATGGTTCGATTGCGAAAGGAGCTGGACCAAGATCAATCAGGGGATGAGAGACATCAGTATCCCATAATTTGGCACACCTAAGGACTTTGTCGTCTTGCATGACATGGTTAAACTACATGCAGAACAAGACTCATCATGGACTACGGAGATATCAAAGGTGGCGAACATGGCACTAGGACATGTACAACAGTTCATGGAGCACTCGATCAAGGCTCAGACAATGTTACAGTAGTTAAGTGCTAAAGTAGTCAAGTATCGGGCACGAGCAGTGGAAATAAAGGAAACCCTTTCACCCCCGATGGACCAACACAGATTCTCGCATGACAACACATGCGAGGAACTCTTCATCAATTGGTCAGAGTATGAGAAGAGTCATCCACTCAAGTGAAATCATTTGATGGCTCTTAGAAGACTGAAAGATGAAAGTACCATGTGGCAATGTTTTGTTTTAATTAGCATGCACTTTTGATAGTTATTTTTAGTTAATAATTTGTTGTAAATAGGAGGATCTCCCTATTAAACAAGGTCGATGGTTTTGGCAAAGACCCTCATTTTGGAATTGTAAAGAACTATTTCAGAGATACCTTAATTGAGAAGTCTTGTTTAGGACCTGAAACAAGTTTATGTTTTCATAAAAAATGTGTGTGATTGGATCTAAAGAAGAATTATTTCTGACTTTATCTCACGAATGGATGTTGTAACGAGTAAGAGCCTTTGAATCTACTGATAAGTTATCTGATTCAATATTTTTTTTATATTTCTTGTCTCTAATGATGGAAAGTAAATCATTGTGTTAATGGGTGATTGGTGATTAGATCTAAGGAAACATTTTTTATTGCCATCATTTTATTGCATGAATGTTCTCTTCTGATAAATTGTATCTCAGTCAATAATTGAAATACCAACAAGTTGATGTATTAGTACTAGGCTTTTCATAGGAGTAAGAATCATTGTTTGCATGTTGAGCACGAGGGTTATCCCAAGCTCGGCCTTCCTCAGTAGTTAAGCATTTACCCTTTGTTACCCAGTTGGTTTATACCATCATTTATCTTGTATTGGTCCCACCTATAAGAGAAAAAAAACAAAAAGAATGTTCAAACTGAAGGAGGAGTTTTCGCAAGAAGACACCATGTAAATCACTATGTAAAGACCATCAATTAATTGGCCAGATCATAAGATACATAGTACCATTCCACTATAAAATGTTGTAGAGTCTAATTGGGCTTCGGTGGCGGGTTTGGTTCCTGTTGTTGAGTTAAATGGATTTAGGACCCCTCAACAAAATCGGAGCTAGAAGGAGGGCTAAGGAATGAATGGGTGACAATATTTTTGATATAATATTTCACATAGCCTGCAGATGCAAAACAACCCACATGCATGGCTAGTCATTCTCAAGACAGCCCACACCCACTGAGTACTCCTGAAATGAGTAACTCACCACAGCAAGAGGAATAACATCTCTTCCCTGAAATACCTTACGCTCTTCCCCACGAGGATTTGAACCAGTTTAGAAGAATCACAAGAGATTACGCCCGAAAAATCGAAGCACTTCCCTTAGCATTGTTACTTCCTCGCAGAAAGCAGGTAAGCAGACCAGTGGTTGACACCCCCGACCAGGTTTTCATTCACATAGTAGAAGACTTGATAGATTTATCCCTCACCGAAATCAAACATCCTCTTAATCTAATCCCTAAAACACTAGCCGGTAACTGCTTCGAGCCCGACGATTTTTCTGACGAAGAAGGGTTTAACTCAGAACGCTCAGTTTCAGAGTCCGACGACATGGAAGATAACAATGATCATAATGAAGAAAGGGGAAAACCACCTCAGAATAATCAACCTTGGTTGGCCAAATATGCTTCGATCATCCCTAGATGAGTCCATAACCTTCCCCGACATCTAGAAAATTTACTCCCTAAATTTGACCCTGAAACCTCAGGATTGCCCGAAGACCATATCAAAAAGTTTATACTATCTATTAGGTTGATTAATGTCCAACATGAAGACGTAGTATGCAGGATTTTCCCCTATACTTTCAATAATTCGGCCTCCACGTGGTATTTTAACTTACCTATAGGGTCCATAACTAGTTGGACGAAGTTTCAAAAGGATTTTCTAGATAAATTTGTGGAAGAAACCACTATAGGAGCTTTGATGGCTGAGTTGTTCACCGCCACCATGAGTTCAAAGGAGAAGGTTAAAGACTTTAATCAACGTTTCACCACTATCCTAAACAAATTTCAACTCGAAGCTAAACCCACCTAGGAGTTGCAAATCAAAGTATACGCTAATGCTCTACCAGCTTCCATTTCCATGTTTATGAAAAGGGCTGCCAAAACAACCTTAGCTGAGAATTTGTAAGAAGCCAAAACAATAGAATTCCAAATGAAGGGATGTAAAGAAGGATAGGTCTCACTAGGAAAGAAGGAAGTCCAATCTCCTCCTAGGAGGGGACTCCTGTTGACCACACCCTCAGGGAAACAAATAGAACAAGGTCCCGAAAAAGGAAGTGGGGACATAGAAGACATACAACGCATGGCAAAGAAGTTGTCAAATGAAATCATAGACATAAAAAGAAGTGCAGGGGAAGGAAACCAAGGCCAGAGGACCTATAAACCTTTTTTTAAAAGAAATCCACTGTTCAAAGCAATTGAACCTCTCCTAGCCAACTTAAACATCGATATAGGAAATGTAGCATCCGACTCTTTGTATACCTATCACCAAGAGAAACACTATGAAAGAGACTGTCTATAATGGGTGCATGCCATGAATTTGATGGCCAGCCGGTTTCTAGATGAGGTTTCCCTTACCGAATAATCGAGCGGCTTAGCTATGAATATTGTTGATCAGGAAGAAGTTGATACACTAGAAGAAACAACCATGTTTATATGGGACCCTAAACTACCAATGCCTTCTGATGATCTATTTGAGGTTCAAGAACCACCCGTAGAGGTCTTGGCTGTGAAAACATGAAGTAGGGGTCAATCTGTCTCAAATGACCTTACTACAGCCCAAACTTCAAGATGAAAGCCAATGTCCGATCACCCTAAAGAACCTTTTGTCTCCCAAAGAAATCCTATAAACATCCATACCTGAGAATCACCCAAGCTAGACTACAACATAGTAGAATATTTGAAGAAATTGAAGGTTAATATATCAGTCATGGACATGTGTAGAATCCCTCAGAAAAAGGACTTTCTGTTACAAGCATTGAAGTCATTATAAAATCCTACAACAAGCATTGACCAAGGAGAAAATCCAGCCCTCTCAGATCTAAGAAATAAACCAACTGTGAACACTTGCTCTGAAGATAAGAAGGGAAAGCCTTTTGTCCCATCGTTCCTCTTGACATTTTAAGTCTTCAACAGGAACCTCTACAATTGTTTGGTTGACTCAGGGGACTCCTCTAATGTTATTCCATTGTCTATATGCAAAAAAATAAACACAACGTCGCTCAAAAGTGATAAATATGTGATACAACTAGATAGAACCCAGGTGAATGTTATGGGAGAACTCAAGGATGTCATGATTAGGATGGAGACACACCTGAAATTTGTTCAATTAATTGACATCATTGTAGTAGATATCCCAGAATCTTATGGATTGCTACTTAGTCAAGATTGGTCTGAGAAGTTCAATAGATAGTTTAGTATAGATTGGGCTCACCTTTGGTTTCCATTAAAGGGACACACGAATATGATCAGGATTGACAGGGAAAGATATCTTAAACATACTGTCACCGACCTAGAAACCCTTAATGAACCCTCCTCAGAAGATTTCCCTGTATTAGGAAATTATTCATGTGACTTCGATTTTGGGTATTTCTCATCCCTCTCATCTGATGTCCCTCTTACTCAAAAATCTGAATTGAATTTTCAAGTAAATTTGTCGATGGCGGTAGAAGAAATCCTCTTCTGTCAAGAACCTGTGTCAAGAACTATGGAATAGGTAGGAGGAAAGGAGGAAAGTAGGAAAAAAGAAACTGATGGTTTTCGCTTACAAATTTGGACCCTATATTTTGATGGATCCAAATCGCAAGAAGGGTCAGGGGCAGGGTGTATCCTCATTGATCCCAAAGGTAAACACAATTTCCTATCCTGCAGACTAGAATTTGAGTGCACAAACAACACTGTCGAGTATGAAGCTCTAGTAAAAGGGCTAAAGAAAGCCATAGACTTGAACATTAGAAAACTAAAGGTTTTTGGAGATTATGAAATCATCGTTAGACAAGTAAGGAACACTATACATTTCAACTCTCCCCACCTAAGGAATTATCAACAGGAAGTGCACAAACTAATAGAACATTTTGAAGCCTTCAACATTACAGCGATCCCCAAAACAAAGAATACTCTTGTTGATTCTTTGTCCACTGTCACATCAAGGTTATCCCCTTTAGAAGATTATGAAGCCTCCCGATTCACTATGGAGCTACTCTACAAATCGTCGGTGCCCAACAATATTTCCAATTGGAAGGTCTTTGAAGGAGATGAACAGATCATAAAATTTTTAACCAATCAGGATAATTTTAAATATCCAACTATTGACGATGAAGTATTTCAGGATCAATTACTAGACCCTGACCCTCATTTACAAAAACCTGGAGCAGATCGATCGACTGACAAACCAAGGTCTCACACAATACCGAAGGGAGTAGCCAATTTAGAAAACCTTTTTGACTTAAGGGAAAGATTCAAAGGGTCAACGAACGCAAAAACGGGGAGTTCATGTCCCATGTACGAGACTATAAACCTAGGAACCCCTAAAAACCCCAAGAATATAAATCTCGGCAAGACATTATCTGAAAAAGAAAGGAAATCTTGTCTCAAAATTTTCAAACAATATCAAGATATTTTTGCATGGTCCTACTGAGATCTGAAAACTTATGATACTCGTATCATTCAACACACAATTGCGTTAAATCCTGGGGTGAAACCCTTCCAACAGAAGCTATGAAAGTACCACCTATCCCTGGAGCCTCTCATGTATCAGGAGTTAAAGAAATTACTAGATGCTAAGATTATCTTCCAGGTTAGACACTCTGCATGGGTAGAAAATTTGGTTCCTGTGAGGAAAAAGTATGGGGAGATCCACCTGTGTGTAGATTTCAAAAACCTCAACAGAGCATCAGAAAAGGACAACTACCCAGTCCCACTGATGGATCAACTCTTGTAGACCGTGTCTGGCTCCGAGGTTTTTTCCCTGCTAGACGGTTTTTCAGGATATAATCAAGTTCTAGTTTCAGAGGAAGACTGGTTGAAGACTACATTCCGAACCAAGTGGGGAACCTTTTATTATTAACGCATTCCCTTTAGGTTAATAAATGCAAGGGCAACCTTTCAAAGAGCCATGGACGTAGCGTTTCGGGGACTAATCAACAAATGTGTAGTAGTTTATTTGGACGACGTGACTATGTATTCAAAGAATAGAGAAGATCACATCCAACATTTAACCCAGATTTTCGAAAGGTGTAGGAAATACGGTATATCCTTAAACCCTAAAAAAACTATATTTGGTGCCGAGGAAGGTAAACTGCTAGGTCATATTATATCTCAAGCAGGAATTCACATAGAACCGGAATGAATTAGGGCTATAACTCAGTTTCCATTACCCCACAACAAAAAGGCTATCCAATCCTTCTTTGGGAAAATTAATTTTGTGAGGAAGTTCACCCCCGATTTCGCTGAAACTATCAAAACCTTGAAAAAAATGATCCGCAAAGATGTTGAATTTAAATGGGATGATGAACAAAAAATTACTTTCAACAATATTAAGCCTGCAATATCTCAAGTTCCAGTGTTGCGAAGTCCCGACTTTAGCAAATATTTCTTCCTCTATACTTTTTCCTCCGACCAATCGTTAGCTACAGTATCGGCTCAGAAGGATGATGACAACAATGAGGCCTCAGTCTCATTTATGAGCACTAGTATCCAAGGGGCCAAACTAAATTACCCTGTTATAGACAAGCAGGCTTATGCAGTTAACAAGGCAGTGAAATGCTTCAGATCTTACATCCTAAAGAACCATACAAAAGTCATTGTGCCTCATCCCGCAGTCTGATCCCTATTCACTCAACAAGATATGGGGGAAAGAAGAGGAAACTAGATGGCAGTGGTCCAAGAATTTGACCTAGATATAAATCCTGCTAAACTGGTTAAGGGACAAGGATTATGTAAACTAACAGTTGAAGCCCAGGACCAAGTAAATGAAGATCCTAGATGGGAGAACGAATTGGAATTATGGTGTGGTGAAGCTTCATACATCTCCCCAAGGAAGGAGTCTTGGTATGAGAAACTAACTTATCTCCTACATCATGGATATTGCCCAGAAAATCTAAACCCTAGGGAAAGGAGAGCTCTCAGGTTAAAATCAACACAATATCACCTCATAAATTCGGTGCTCTTCCACGTTAATTATGATGGGGTACTTTTAAGATGTCTCAAACATGAAGATGCAGACAAGGTTCTAAAGGATCTCCATGAGTGACCTGCAGGTGGACACTTCGCAAGGAATACCTTCTCTCACAAGATACTAAGAGCCAGGTATTATTGGCCTACTCTGTTCAGGGATTCTCACACATACTCTATAAACTGTAAAACTTGTCAAATAAGCATGGGGAGGGAAAAGAGAGTAGTTGTCCCACTCCAACCTGTGGTCGTTTCCAGGCCATTCAAGAAATGGGTTTTGGATATCATAGGAGAAATTACACCAATTTGTTCAAAACAACACAGATACATACTGATTGCCACAGACTATTTCATGAAATGGGCATAGGCCATCCCTCTGACTCATGTAAACGAAAAGGTGGTGATCCAATTCATAGAACAATAGTTGATTATGAGGTTTGGTATGCCTTCCATACTTGTTTTTGATAATGTCACTTACTTTTCTTCCACCCTATTAATAGATTTTTCTTTAGACAAAGGAATCATAATCAGATACACTGCAAACTACTATCCATAGGGGAACGGAGTGGCAAAATCAACCAATAAGAACCTAGTGAGGATATTAAAGAAAATAGTTGTAGACAACCAAAGGAATTGGCACAGTTCACTTCATAACGCGTTACGGGATGATAGAGTAAAACCCGAGGAAGATATAGGGAATTCCCCATACTTTCTGGTATACGGACAGGAAGCCATTCTCCTGAACGAGCTATATCTTCCATCTCTTCAGCTTGCTCAGGATTCTAAAGGACAACCCTCATCAGTTATACAACAAAGGATTGATACCATCCTCATGTTGGAAGAAGAAAGGGACAAATCAAAATCAAAGTTCATAGCTCATCAGCAGATAGTTAAAAGGTGGTTTGATAAGCATAAGGCCAAAGAGAAGAATTTTGAAGTAGGAGACTTAGTCCTAAAATGGGACAGAGCAAATGAGCCGAAGGGAAAACATTTGAAGTTTCAGAATCTATGGCTCAGACCTTTTCAGGTAGGTGAGAAAATTGGGGTAGGCATGTATCGGTTGCAAAATATGAGGGGGGAACTTGACGCCCTCCCGGTGAATGGCCAAGCCCTAAAACAATATTTCTGTTTAAAAAAAAAATTTGAAAAAAAAAATGTGTGTGTATTTCCATGATGTTTTGTTTTTAGGTAGACTGATTGTGGAGTTCTTCATTTTTTATTTTTCTTACTTTATGCGCTTTTGAATTTTGTGTTTAGCAAGGCATTGTTTGACCTTAGTTCATGTGATATGACAAACTATGTTCTTGACTCACGCTTACATATAACACAAGAAGCGCTAGGAGGATTGTGGTGGTTTGAAGGAGTTATGTATCTAACCTGGGAAAATAAACAACCTTGGAAAAGTGATGAAGTGTTTTCCTTGTGGTCTGGTAAAACCTGAAGGGAAAGATGGAAAGCTGGAAAGGACTACATGTACCTCGAGACAGAGCTAGAAAAAATTCACCTTAACCATCTCATTTTGCAATTAACAGACGCCCTCCTCTCCCACTCGCTTAGGGCATTCTGCCGAAATAAAATCAATTATATCAAACGAGTGCAAAGTAGGAGAGGGTATGTAGATAACTTTGTTGGGGCTATGGACGCTTGCTGGCAGCGTAGCAACACCGTAGCAAGTGAATGATGATAAATAAAGGGCATGGTTCCAGTGAATTATTTACTCGACTCTTGTCAAAGAGGGCGTGGGTCAAGGTTATAGGAAACGAAGGTGAAATAAAGGTTGAAACCCCACAGGTAAGCCCAGATGCACCAACCAGGGAATTTCAAATGCAAGGATAAAAGAGGCTCTGATAAAAACTAGTTGAGTTCTTAACCATCTTTTGCATCAGCGAAGCCCGAGGTAGGAGCCAAGATTTTTCTTTCACCAAGTAAGTCTCCATTTGTTGAGCATTCAACACACCCTAAAAAGCCTTATCAATTTTTTCTCACTTTTTGGGTACCACTTGGTATTCTGCACTGTCTGACTCGATTTCATTTTGGGAAATGTTTTGTCTTTGTTTATTTTCATGAATCTCATCACCTATCCAGGTTTTTTTGAACTTGTGAAACCCCATGACTAAAATACCTTAACACCTAAATTAAGAATTGACAGCCAAACACAACGACAAAGAAATTTTTCATCCAACCTCTGGCCTTTGGCGATACATAGACAAGCACTGGATCTAAGGTAGTTCTCCCGCAGTGGGGGGATCTCTTCAAATGGATTAACATAGAAGAATACCCGGAATATATCCCACACAGTGACATAGACGTAAGGGCACTCGATGACTAGAAGGTCCCCAAGATCCGACAGTCATATTTACACATGGTGGAAATTAGAACCCTTGTTTTCCCCTGCATAGAGGTCCTCAAGTGGCTCATAAACCATATGGATGGGAATAAATGTCTGATTAACAATGAGAATGGCGGGTGCGTCGGAGTTTTCCTCCTGACAGAGGTCTATAAATACTACAAGTTCAAGGACCCAGAGGAACGACTGAACACAGAATTTGTGGTGAGGTTCCATGAACTCCATGACACCAGCCGATTGATGGCCTCATGGTGGAGGGAAGACAAGAAATTACAAATTGAAGCAATGGATGGTACGTGACAATTAACCTGAGGGATCCATACATATATTTGATGGCTCTCATCTGTTGGCCATATGAAGAAAAGGATTGCTCCAAGTTTTTGGAATATTGGATGCCTTTGGCATACACAGTCGGAATCATTGAGTGTAGCTTCAACTGGGGAGAAATAATATCCAAACAACTAAGCATATGTCTGCAGCAGGCTTAGACGTCGAAGGGAGGAGAGGAAACAACTTTCTACATGGCCTCATACTTGCTCAATGTCATGTGTGCTAGGAATGTCTTCATCGGCATGAATTTCAGCTGGCATGTTGCAGAGATCCTGGTCCACGTCTACTTCAACGTGCTATGGGAAAAGATGTAAAAGAAATCTTACTCCCTCATATGTGCTGAATTCATCGCATGAATTTATTTTATTTTTTTTAAGAAAGAATTCCCAAGGTTATCGGCAACAGCCAAGAAAATGATATCCAAGGTAGGCCATTGGTACTTGGACGAGCATGCCACCTACATCAGTGTGTTTGGGGCAACCAGAGCACCACATCTCCTACCATCTCATGTCCCATATCATCTCTTCATAGGAGAAATGTGTTATTAGACCATCTTGCAGGGATATAACACCACATTGGTCAAAGACAAGAAACAGGCCTTCATACCCTACGGTTTACATGTGGGGTTCTATTTGGTGAGCGATACTGCTCAATCCAAACAAGAAGGGCTAACCCAACTTGAATTTAGGTTCCCTATAGGTTGATTCCGCAAGCATGATCCTAAAGGCCTAGTCCTCCAACATGCGTCGCAGGTTTCATCCTGCTGGCCATACACTCACGATAACTTTGAAGATGAAGTATTCACAGAGAACGCCCAGGACTGGGACGAGGTGGTTCAAAGGATGACCAACCCAAACATGACCAGGTTCAATGCCATGAGAATGGATGAACATGTAGAAAAAATAGAATAGACGGCTCAAGAGGCCCTTAGATCCAGGGAAGAAATCAGAGCGACATAGCCAATAGAGGTGTACAGAATGGGTTTGTTCTTGAAATTGGAGGCACAAACAAGGGGTCTGTGCTTAATGGCATAAGCACAGAGAGTAATTGATCAACTGTAGAATGAACCGGACCTTGTAGAGATGACCAGGGTTCCTGCCGACAACCCAATCGAAAGTTGGGGAGGTCCAAGTGACACAGAGCCGATACAAGTTGAAGAGATCATCGGGTTAGTTAACCCTAAAGTTTCAACACCACAGGTCGAATCACCAAGGGACGCTTCGACTCAGCCCGAGATAGTAAGGACATCAGGAAGAGCAAGTGCACCAAACCCCTTGCACGATTTAATAACTATCTATGATGATGAGGAGAGTTCAGAGGTTTCCCTGGTGACCCCAGTACATATTACAAAGGAAAAGGAACAAAAAAAAGTATCTTCCCCAGCTCCTGATGCTCCAATTCAAATCCTTCCACAAAGCGACTAGGTGGTCGAAAGTATCTTAGACACTAAGCTACTTGATACACTGGGGACCCAAGTGGACATCCCGAAGGATGAGCTAGGATTGGGGAAATAATAAAGAGGAATTCCACAACAGGAAATCGACATCTTCACAGATGATTATCAAGTAAATACCGATCTTTCTCCCGATTCATCAATTTTGGCCATTACTTTACCTCCCGATGAGTGACAACTAGTGGCTGAACTTTCGGGACATATAGAAAAGGTTCGAGAACCCAGTCTTGAACATATATACACCATCGGGAGCCTAGGAAACACACTTACTTGGGGAGAGCAGCAAATCCCCATACCCGTGGATGAGATCGTTGATATACAAGCCATCGCCTACGACCAAAAGAGGAAATCCATCATGAAGAGAACCACCAAGAAGAGGAGGCTTACTTTGGACAGCTCCATCCTCATCACCACATGGGAGAAATTGATTAGCACGGAGCATGCCAAGACGTCTGAGCTTATCAGCGCAGAGATGGAAATCACAGATGCCACCCTGGATAGAGCGAGGAAAGATGAAGAGGAGTTGGTCGTTGCACTGAAAGAGTTAGATTATCTGCACAATTTGGCGAAATATTATCAAGACTCCACACAAGCCACGATGTTCTTGAGAAGCTAATTCCATGATGCCTACAGTAAATTCACGAATGAGTGACACCTTTTTACTGCAGGGATAACCGATTTCCAAGAAGACACCTTCATGGCACTATAAATGTGCAAGGACATGAAAAGATGGTATGAGAAAGATCACCAAGCGGTGGAAAGAATCGATTACATCAGCGCGGTCCAAAAGGGCCAAGTTGTCGAAGATCACGGTATTCGAGTGCTAAGGGACATCGGCATTGATCGCATAAGGAAGTCAATAGAATACTGGGTCAAAATGGACAAAGAACCACATCAGGAGATCCAAGAGAAATGGGCCAATTGTGAAAGGAGCTGGACCAAGATCAATCAGGCGATGAGAGACATCGGTCTCCTAGAATTCAGCACACCCGAGGGCTTTGTCAACTTGCATGACATAGTCAAACTACATGCAGAACAAGACTCATCGTGGACTGCAGAGATAGAAAATGTGGCGAACATGGCACCAGGACAAGTACAACAGTTCATGGAGCACCCGATCAAGGCTCGTACAGTGTTACAGCAATTAAGTGCTAAAGTAGTCAAGTATCGGGCACGAGCAGTGGAACAAAAGGAAACCCTTTCGGCCCTGATGGACCAACACTGATTCATGTATGCCAACATGATGCAGGAGCATCTTAAGCGAGTCAGCGTGGAGATAAAAGACAGCTGGAAAAGCACCCAGTGCAAATTTTGAAAATGTCTTGAAACATTAATGAAGTCATCAAGTGGAGGCACACTTGTATATTGTAAAAGGACCTTGAACGATCCGCTCTCGTCCATAGTAGATAGAAGGCATTTATAGTAGTTAATGAAGGTAGATAGAATTTAATTCTAGATTAGATAGTTTTAGAGTGCAAGAGGGAAACGGGATATAGACACCCTCGTTGTGTATTGTAAGAGGATTATGTCAATTGAGAGCATAGAGCATAGAAGAGAAGAAGCAGAGAGCTGTATAGACGAATTCCATGTACAAAAGTTCTGGATTAATACAAAAAGGCTTTGATTCAGATTCATGGTGTCCAAATATTCTTTGTGTATGCATTATTGAATGTTATTCTCATGAATGCTTTACTCTTTTTGTCATGCAATTGCTTTTATGATATGTATGAATGATTTCTTGTTGAATGTTTGAAATCTGAGAGGAAGAGTAAGAAATGAGTTTCAATTGTTTCTCTGTCTGAGTGAGTAAAATTCCTGCAAGGAGTGCAGTGGAGTTTGTCCACAAGGAGTGCATTGACAGAAGTCAGAGTTCATCTCTGAAAGCTCATGAGAGATAACAATTGTTCTCATTTTCACAGAAGTGCAAGTTGAGCATAGGAGCCGTGCAAGGTGTGCGTAGGTCGAGTAGAGTTTCAGGTTTTGTAACCTGAGTGAAGTTTTGAGAGACTGTTGCTGCAGGGAGTGTGCAGAGTCGAAGGACTTCAATTCCTTGGATTAATTGAGGAATTTGCCACAAGGAGTGCGTGCAGGAGTCTTGTTTAAGACTCGGAGTTGGAAAAATCTCAGGAAGGATAAAGCCTTCAAAATTGTTGAAGAGAAGCACAGGAAGTTTGTGCATTGGAGCATTGAGAAGGCATCACAATTTTGTGTCGCAGGTGGTTAAGTACCATTGAAAAACACTTTGGTAAAAAGTTGTAGAAGTCCTTGAGAAGGAAGAGAAACGGACGGTCGGAATTCTCCATGGAGAATTCGCAAAGTCTCGCGAGCCGTCAGATCTGACAGAGAAGCAAGGGGTTTACAACTATTTTCAAAGGTTCAAGCTCAGGAGAGGCAGAGCTATAGGTCCAAGCCAACAAGGGCCATTGGATTTTCCCGAGGATTTACATTTCTAGGTTTCGTGAATTGAAGTCCCAAAATCTTTGCATTAAGACTCGTGAAGTCGCGAAGCAAAGTCCCGAAAAGGTAGAAAGTCTAGTTGTGGGACCAGCGCCGGGAATCGTGTCGAGGGATGACATTTCAGGATTTCGGGAAATAGAGAATCGGGATTTCAGGGTTCATGGAGGAGAGTTGCATGACATCTCAACTCGCGAACTCGCGATAAGGAGAAATCCGAAATTGGCAAGGGAAAGGTCAAGTGTTGACTATTTTCAGGTTTCGGGGATTTGAGAGACAGGGCGCTTGACCACTGGATTCACGAAATCGTGAAGTCTGATCTCCCGAAGTATAAAGGGGGGAATTTTTCAAGGTTATTTGTGGGTGCAGATTTCCCGAAAGGGAAATAGAAGAGCCAATTGTTGAGAGCTCTTCGGGCCTGTGGAAGAAGAACGATCCTGTGTGCGTGGACTTCTGACCTGCGGGTTGGGAGGGCTGCGTCACAACACATGCAAGGAACTCTTCGTCAACTGGTCAGAGTATGAGAAGAGTCATCCACTCAAGTGAAATCGTTTGATGTCTCTTAGAAGACTGAAAGATGAAAGCATCATGTGGCGATGTTTTGTTTTACTTAGCATGCACTTTTGACAGTTATTTTTAGTTAATAATTTTTTATAAATAGGAGGATCAACTTGTTAGACAAGGTCAATGGTTTTGTCAAAGACTCTCATTTTGGAATTGTAAAGAACTATTTCGGAGTTACCTTAATTGAGAAGTCATGTTTAGGACCTGAGACAAGTTTTTGTTTTCATCAAAAGCGTGTGTGATTGGATGTAAGGAAGAAGTGTTTCTGAATTTATCTCATGAATTGATGCTATAACGAGTAAGAGTCGTTGAATCTGTTGATAAGTTATCTGATTCAATATTTTTATAGTTCTCATCTCTAATGATGGAAAGTAAATCGTTGTGTTAATGTGTGATTGGTGATTAGAGCTAAGGAAACTATTTTTCTTGTCATCATTTTATTGCATGAATGTTCTCTTCTGATAAATCGTATCTCAGTCAATAATTGAAATACCAACAGGTTGATGTATTAGTACTAGGCTTTTCATAGGTGTAAGAATCGTTGTCTGCATGCTAAGCATGAGGGTTATCCCAAGCTCAGCCTTCTTCAGTACTTAATCATTTCCCCTTTGTTACCCAGTTGGTTTATACCAACATTTATCTTGTATTGGTGTCACCTATAAGAGAAAATACAAAAAAGAGAATGTTCAAACTGAAGGAGGAGTTTTCACAAGAAGACACCCTATAAATCACTACATAAATCCCATCGATTAATTGGTCGGATCGCAAGATCCAGAGAACCATTCCACTATCAATTGCTAGAGAGTCTAATTGGGTCTCAGTGGTGGGTTTGGTTCTTGTTTTTGAGTTAAAGGGATTTAGGACCCCTCAAAAGAAGTATATCTCATACCATGTCTAACTGTGCCTCGCAAGTATCTCAACACATACTTCGCAACAATATAGTGTGTCTATCTCAAGTGACTTATAAACTAGCTAAGTGCACTCACTGCATAGCAAATATTTGGTCTGGTGTTAACCAGATACATCAATTATCCAATCAAGTATCTGTACAAAGTCGGATCAATTTCATCAGAATCGGAAGAAGACACACTTAGTTTCTTCAGATTAGTCATCATTGGTGTAGCCATGGGCTTCAAGTTCAGTATCTTAAACTTCTTCAATATCTCAACTGTGTACTTCCTCTGATTCAGGAAGATCTCATCAGTTCTCTGCCACACCTCTAGTCTCAAGAATTAGTGCATCATACCAAGGTCCTTCATCTCAAACTTAGAGGCCAATGCATACTTGCATTCAACAATAAGGCTCTATGTATCGATGACGAATAAATCCTCAACATAGAGGACCAAATTCAGGGACTCGCCATTAATAGTATTGTATTACAAGCTGGGATCGACAACACTTTTGTTGAAGCCCAAAAATCATCAGGTGTCCATCACTCCTTACATACCAAGCTGGAGGTGGTTGCGTTATTCCATACAAGGCCATCTTTAACCTACACACATGAGACTCCTTCTCATGTATCACGAAACCATCTGGTTGCTCGAAGTATACTTCTTCATCAATATCTCCATTGAGAAAGGTTGTCTTTACATCCATATAATGTACTCTCTAACCCATGGATGTTGCAGGGGAAATAATCATCCAAATAGAAGTGTATCGAGAAATAGGAGCAAATGTCTCCTCATAATATATTCCCTCCACTTGAGATAATCCTCTAGAAACAAATCTTGTTTTGTGCCTCTTGATTCTCCCGTCATATGTGTGTTTGATCTTGTAGATCCATTTGGAATTCACTATAGACTTCTCCTCAAGTCTTGGAAAAATATCCCACACATCATTCTTCATGATGGATTGATACTCCTCGATCATGACATCTCTCCATACTAGATGACTAGTTGCCTCCTCATAATAGGAAGGCTCAAAATGAATGATGTGTCTAATAGTTGTGGCATAGAATGAATATATTTAAGGTCTCTTGCTCTCTCGGAAGGTACCATGAGGAGTTGCATGTCCTTCTGCCTCATGCAGAGTCTGACGATCCCATGCAAGTATCTTCCAACCTACTACAATATCTCTGGAAACATTAACTGGAGCTACAAGATCAATGGGATCAATTGGCTCAACTATCTCCCTCTAAAAGGGAATGTCATATTGGACCTTATTTGACATATAAAGGTTTCCTTATGAAACCAATGTCTAATACATATCAAGGTTCCCTCATGGACTCAATGTCTCAAAAGACATATCGAGGTTTCCTTGTGAAACCAATGTCTTGGTTCATTCATCTGACCATCTAAGGCACGTCGGGATGAAGTCTACACCATCTTGCTCGTCTGTGTGTTGAATCTTAGATGCTTCATTTGCACCATGTCTTGGATGAAATCCTGTGAGAAGCCTCTGAAGCCTCACTGCTTTCATGAATTGCGTAATTGGCTATGATATATTCTACCTCTGCAGTACTAAGTGTTATCGAAGTCTTCTTCCATGAATCTTGACTTATCTCAAGTTGAGGCAACACCCTCTGGTGCGCTTTCTGTCAACCGCACTCTCTGCCTAGTCAGAACTGTATATCTCCATAGCATTTCTTCATCTCCTGAGACATGTCAAATTGTACCACACTGGTACACTTGCTCTGCTACAACTTAGTCTTCTCAAATCACAAGATGGATTAGGGTGCTTACTACAAAGCACTATCTATCTCTTTGCTTTGAGAGTAGGGCCTCCACTCTCTCTACAGCTACTCCCTCTGGGATTTTGCAACTACTCCCTTTGGGACTCTGTAACTACTAAGCACTAAGACTAAGAGTAGCTTCTCTACTCTGTTAGCAATTTCCCTCCTCTGGGATTGCTCTCTATGGAACTTGATCCTCCACTCTCTCCTGGAACACATCGATGTGGCCATTCTCCTTGATAATGAAATTATTTACGACATTTGTCATCATTCTTTGGACATTGAATGTCCCACATACACAAATCTGAACCGACTTGTCTCAGAGGTACTTCAAAAACCATGAAATTTTTGTTCAGTTATATGTGTCTTGAATGGTCAATGTTAACCTTATTTTATTTATGTTTTTCATTCCATCTCTATTTGAATTTTATGCACTAACAACACCCAGATTCAACCCACATTCTACTATAAGCCTTGTTGAACTCACTTATGTCTGAAGACGGCCTTGCTGAATTCACTGTCCATACGTAGGAAGACAGGTCCATTATTCATGCAACACATTCATTGTCAAGGTTTTAGAAGACCATCATTACTTTTCTCTTGGTATCTGGGGGAAGCATAAATGAAATTGGGCATCACAAAATTTTTAGCCAATTACCCGAGAAACCAATGAGGAGCTCACCCACCCAAAGTCGACTTGGTTAAATGCTAACCACCCTTCTGCAATAGCCTTTTCAGCATCAACATCAGAGGGTAGAAGGCGGTTATCATGGTAATGGTAGTTGCCTTCAAACTCTTGTGATGTAACCCAGATGCCCTTTAGCCATTTGATCATGAGTCCTCCAATGAATCCAAGGGCAATCGTTCTCACTAGAAAACCATTGTCTGGATGAAGAAGTTATCCATTCTGCATGTAAGCCAATATGACATCATGTGTGGGATCCATTACAATGTCAACATGAATACTCATCCCATAATATAACCCCCCCCCCCCAGGAAGGTTTTTGGATCCATCGAAGCAGACGTAGAGGGCCCCTTTCTCCTTGGACATCACCCCACATTTCTTGAGCACATCGCACAGTCGAACCCCACACCAAATGGAGGTGGAAATCTCACATGCTCCCCAGTTGAAGCCAATCATTTGTTTCACCAGATTTAGTTCTTTGCCCCGATTCTCCATGGACACCATTGTGACTGGAAGCTCCCGAGGTGGAAACGCCTTCACGAGCTCAAACATGGTGAACTTTTTTGGCCGCTTCACCAAACCAAAGATATCCACTATCCAATCCTCCCACGATGCATGGGGAACATGGCCATGGTTGCTAATGTAATGCAGTGATACAGGCGTGATAAGTCCGTGATCCATGAGACGAGAAAGTGGGGGTTCACAATTCATATTTACTTGGGTCCTCCGGTGAGGGAGTTAGCCCAGTCCTACTCTAATACCATGTTGGTTTTTCTTCATATGAGATATTATCGATATATTATTACAATGATGAGTATTCCATATATAGGGAACATATGGTGACCATCCATGAAAGGATGCGTCCCTTTAA
>SNQJ01S0029875.1:38174-59690 GCA_010110895.2 Picea sitchensis
TTGAAAGGAAGTCAGTGTCCACATTAAGCATTTTTCTGTCTAGGGTTAAGGTCAAGCTCTAGAGGTCGATCTACTTGTCCGCAGGCAGATTTTCCTACAACAATAGCAACATCGACCGCATAAGGAAGTCAGCAAAATACTGGGTGAAAATGGCCCAAGAACCACATCAGGAGATCCAAGAGAAATAGTTTGATTGTGAAAGGAGCTGGACCAATATCAATCAGGCGATGAGAGACATCGATCTCCCAGAATTTGGCACACCCAAGGACTTTGTCGACTTGCATGACATGGTCAAACTACATGCAGAACAAGACTCATCATGGACTACAAAGATATCAAAGGTGGCAAACATGGCACTAGGACATGTACAACAGTTCATAGAGTACTCGATCAAGGCTCAGACAATGTTACAGTAGTTAAGTGCTAAAGTAGTCAAGTATCGGGCACGAGCAGTGGAAATAAAGGAAACCCTTTCGCCCCCGATGGACCAACACAGATTCTCGTATGCCAACACATGCGAGGAACTCTTCGTCAACTGGTCGGAGTATGAGAAGAGTCATCCACTCAAGTGAAATCATTTGATGGTTCTTAGAAGACTGAAAGATGAAAGTACCATGTGGCAATGTTTTGTTTTAATTAGCATGCACTTTTGATAGTTATTTTTAGTTAATAATTTGTTGTAAATGGGAGGATCTGCCTGTTAAACAAGGTCGATGGTTTTGGCAAAGACCCTCATTTTGGAATTGTAAAGAACTATTTTGGAGATACCTTAATTGAGAAGTCTTGTTTAGGACCTAAGACAAGTTTATGTTTTCATAAAAAACGTGTGTGATTGGATCTAAAGAAGAATTATTTCTGACTTTATCTCACGAATGGATGTTGTAACGAGTAAGAGCCTATGAATCTACTGATAAGTTATCTGATTCAATATTTTTTTATATTTCTCGTCTCTAATGATGGAAAGTAAATCGTTGTGTTAATGTGTGATTGGTGATTAGAGCTAAGGAAACAATTTTTATTGCCATCATTTTATTGCATGAATGTTCTCTTCTGATAAATTGTATCTCAGTCAATAATTGAAATACCAACAAGTTGATGTATTAGTACTAGGGTTGTCATAGGTGTAAGAATCGTTGTTTGCATGTTGAGCACGAGGGTTATCCCAAGCTCAACCTTCCTCAGTAGTTAAGCATTTCCCCTTTTTTACCCAGCTAGTTTATACCATCATTTATCTTGTATTGGTCCCACCTATAAGAGAAAAAAAACAAAAAGAATATTCAAACTGAAGGAGGAGTTTTCGCAAGAAGACACCCTTCAAATCACTATGTAAATACCATCAATTAATTGGCCAGATCGCAAGATACATAGTACCATTCCACTATCAAATGTTGTAGAGTCTAATTGGGCCTCGGTGGCGGGTTTGGTTCATGTTGTTGAGTTAAATGGATTTAGGACCCCTCAACAAAATCGGAGCTAGAAGGAGGGTTGAGGAATGAATGGCTAACAATATTTTTGATATAATATTTCACATAGCCTGTAGATGCAAAACAACCCACATGCATGGCTAGTTATTCTCAAGACAGCCCACACCCATTGAGTACTCCTGAAACGAGTAAATCACCCCAGCAAGAGGAAGAACATCTCTTCCCTGAAATACCTTACGCTCTTCCCCACGAGGAGTTGAACCAGTTCAGAAGAATCACAAGAGATTACGCCCAAAAAATCAGAGCACTGCCCTTAACATTGTTACTTCCTCGCAGAAAGCAGGTAAGCAGACCAGTGGTTGACACCCCTGACCAGGTTTTCATTCACATAGTAGAAGACTTGATATATTTATCCCTCACCAAAATCAATCATCCTCTTAATCTAATCCCTGAAACACCATTCGGTAACTGCTCTGAGCCCGACGATTTTTCTGACAAAGAAGGGTTTAACTCAGAACACTCAGTTTCAGAGTCGGATGATATGGAAGATAACAATGATCATAATGAAGAAAGAGGAAAACCACCTCAGAATAATCAACCTTGGTTGGCCAAAGATGCTTCAACCATCCCTAGATGAGTCCATAACCTTCCCCGACATCCAGAAAATTTACTCCCTAAGTTTGACCCTGAAACCTCAGGATTGCCTGAAGACCATATCAAAAAGTTTATACTATTTATTAGGTTGACTAATGTCCAACATGAAGACATAGTATGCAGGCTTTTCCCCTATACTTTCAATAATTCGGCCTCCACATGGTATTTTAACTTACCTGTAGGGTCCATAACTAGTTGGACGAAGTTTTAAAAGGATTTTCTAGATAAATTTGTGGAAGAAACCACTATAGGAGCTTTCATGGTTGAGTTGTTCACCGCCACCATGAGTTCAAAGGAGAAGGTTAAATACTTTAATCAACGTTTCACCACTATCCTAAACAAATTTCAACTCAAATCTAAACCCACCCAGGAGTTGCAAATCAAAGTATACGCTAATGCTCTACCAGCTTCCATTTCCATGTTTATGAAAAGGGCTGCCAAAACAACCTTAGCTGATAATTTGTAAGAAGCCAAAACAATAGAATTCCAAATGAAGGGATGTAAAGAAGGCTAGGTCTCACTAGGCAAGAAGGAAGTCCAATATCCTCCTAGGAGGGGACTCCTGTTGACCACACTCTCAGGGAAACAAATAGAACAAGGTCCCGAAAAAGGAAGTGGGGACATAGAAGACCTACAACGCATGGCAAAGAAGTTGTCAAACGAAATCATAGACATAAAAAGAAGTGCATGGGAAGGAAACCAAGGCCAGAGGCCCTATAAACCCTTTTTCAAAATAAATCCACCGTTCAAAGCAATTGAACCTCTCCTAGCCAACTTAAACATCGATATAGGAAATGTAGCATCCGACTCTTTCTGTACCTATCACCAAGAGAAACACTCTGAAAGAGACTGTCTATAATGGGTGCATGCCATGAATTTGATGGCCAACCGGTTTCTAGATGAGGTTTCCCTTACCGAATAATCAAGCGGCTCAACTATGAATATTGTTGATCAGGAAGAATTTGATACACTAGAAGAAACAACCATGTTGATATGGGACCCTAAACTACCAATGCCTTCTGATGATCTATTTGAGGTTCAAGAACCACCCGTAGAGGTCTTGGCTATGAAAACACGAAGTAGGGGTCAGTCTGTCTCAAATGACCTTACTACGGCCCAAACTTCAGGATGAAAGACAATGTTCGATCACCCTAAAGAACCTTTTGTCTCCCAAAGAAATCCTATAAACATCCATACCTGAGAATTGCCCAAGCTAGACTACAGCATAGTAGAATATTTGAAGAAATTGAAGGTCAATATATAGGTCATGGACATGTGTAGAATCCATCAGAAAAAGGACTTTCTGTTACAAGCATTGAAGTCATTATAAAATCCTACAACAAGCATTGACCAAGGACAAAATCTAGCCCTCTCAGATCTAAGAAATAAACCAACTGTGAACGCTTTCTCTGAAGATAAGAAGGGAAAGCCTTTTGTCCCACCGTTCCTCTTGACATTTTAAGTCTTCAACAGGAACCTCTACAATTGTTTGGTTGACTCAGGGGACTCCTCTAATGTTATGCCATTGTCTATATGCAAAAAAATAAACACAACGTCGCTCAAAAGTGATAAACATGTGATACAACTAGACATAACCCAGGTGAAAGTTATGGGAGAACTCAAGGATGTCATGATTAGGATGGAGACACACCTGAAATTTGTTCAATTAATTGACATCATTGTAGTAGATATCCCAGAATCTTATGGATTGCTACTTAGTCAAGATTGGTCCGAGAAGTTCAACGGATACTTTAGTATAGACTGGGCTCACCTTTGGTTGTCATTAAAGGGACACATGAATATGATCATGATTGATAGAGAAAGATGTCTTAAACATACTGTCACCGACCTAGAAACCCTCAACGAACCCTCCTCGGAAGATTTCCCTGTATTAGGCAATTATTCATGCAACTTCGATTTTGGGTATTTCTCATCCCTCTCATCTGATGTCCCTCTTACTCAAAAATCTGAATTGATTTTTCAAGTAAATTTGTCGACGGCGATAGAAGAAATCCTCTTCTGTCAAGAACCTGTGTCAAGAACTATGGAATAGGTATGAGGAAAGGAGGAAAGTAGGAAAAAAGAAACTGATGGTTTTCGCTTACAAATTTGGACCCTATACTTTGATGGATCCAAATCGCAAGAAGGGTCAGGGGCAGGGTGTATCCTCATTGATCCCAAAGGTAAACATAATTTCCTATCCTGCAAACTAGAATTTGAGTGCACAAACAACACCGTCGAGTATGAAGCTCTAGTAAAAGGGCTAAAGAAAGCCATAGACTTGAACACTAGAAAACTAAAGGTTTTTGGAGATTATGAAATCATCGTTAGACAAGTAAGGAACACTATACATTTCAACTCTCCCCACCTGAGGAATTATCAATAGGAAGTGCACAAACTAATAGAACATTTTGAAGCCTTCAACATTACAGCGATCCCCAAAACAAAGAATACTCTTGTTGATTCTTTGGCCACTGTCGCCTCAAGGTTATCCCCTTTAGAAGATTATGAAGCCTCTCGATTCACTGTGGAGCTACTCTACAAACCATCGGTGCCCAACAATATTTCCAATTGGAAGGTCTTTGAAGGAGATGAACAGATCATAAAATTTTTAACCAATCAGGATAATTTTAAAGATCCAGCTATTGACGATGAAGTATTTCAGGAGCAATTACTAGACCCTGACCCTCATTTACAAAAACCTGAAGCAGAATATTCGACTGACAAACCAAGGTCTCACATGATACCGAAGGGAGTAGCCAATTTAGAAAACCTTTTTGACTTAAGGGAAAGATTCAAAGGGTCAACAAATGCAAAAACGGGGAGTTCATGTCCCATGTACGAGACTATAAACCTAGGAACCCCTGAAAACCCCAAGAATATAAATCTCAGCAAGATAGTATCTAAAAAAGAAAGGAAATCTCGTCTCAAACTTTTCAGACAATATCAAGATATTTTTGCGTGGTCCTACCAAGATCTGAAAACTTATGATACTCATATCATTCAACACACAATCGCGTTAAAACCCGGGGTAAAACCCTTCCAACAGAAGCTCTGAAAGTACCACCTATCCCTGGAGCCTCTCATGTATCAAGAGTTAAAGAAATTACTAGATGCTAAGATTATGTTCCAGGTTAGACACTCTGCATGGGTAGAAAATTTGGTTCCTGTGAGGAAAAAGTATGGGGAGATCCACCTGTGTGTAGATTTCAGAAACCTCAACAGAGCAT
This sequence comes from Picea sitchensis, assembly GCA_010110895.2. Lineage (NCBI taxonomy): Eukaryota > Viridiplantae > Streptophyta > Pinopsida > Pinales > Pinaceae > Picea > Picea sitchensis. Next base: position 43,483 of record SNQJ01S0029875.1, read on the forward strand.
CAGAAAAGGACAACTACCCAGTCCCACTGATGGATCAACTCTTGCAGACTGTGTCTGGCTCCGAGATTTTTTCCCTGCTAGACGGTTTTTCAGGATATAATCAAGTTCTAGTTTCAGAGGAAGACTGGTTGAAGACTACATTCCGAACCAAGTGGGGAACCTTTGCTTATTAACGCATTCCCTTTGGGTTAATAAATGCAGGGGAAACCTTTCAAAGGGACATGGATGTAGCGTTTCAGGGACTAATCAACAAATGTGTAGTAGTTTATTTGGACGACATGACTGTGTATTCAAAGAACAGAGAAGATCACATCCAACATTTAACCCAGATTTTCGAAAGGTGTAGGAAATACGGTATATCCTTAAACCCTAAAAAAACTATATTTGGTGTCGAGGAAGGTAAACTGCTAGGTCATATTATATCTCAAGAAGGAATTCACATAGACCCGGAATGAATTAGGGCTATAGCTCAGCTTCCATTACCCCACAACAAAAAGGATATCCAATCCTTCTTTGGGAAAATCAATTTTGTGAGGAAGTTCACCCCCGATTTCGCTGAAACTATCAAACCCTTGAAAAAAATGATCCAAAAAGATGTTGAATTTAAATGGGATGATGAAAAAAAAAGTACTTTCAGCAATATTAAGCTTGCAATATCTCAAGTTCCAGTGTTGCGAAGTCCCGACTTTAGCAAAGATTTCTTCCTCTATACTTTTTCCTCCGACCAATCGTTAGCTGCAGTATTGAATCAGAAGGATGATGAAAACAATGAGGCCTCAGTTTCATTTATGAGCACTAATATCCAAGGGGTCGAACTAAATTACCCTACTATAGACAAGCAAGCTTATGCAGTTTACAAGGCAATGAAACGCTTCAGATCTTACATCCTAAAGAACCATACAAAATCCATTGTGCCTCATCCCGCAGTCTGATCCCTATTCACTCAACAATATATGGGGGAAAGAAGATGAAACTGGATGGCAGTGGTCCAAGAATTTTACCTAGATATAAAACCTGCTAAACTGGTTAAGGGACAAGGATTATGTAAACTAGCAGTTGAAGCCCAGGACCAAGTAAATGAAGATCCTAGATGGGAGAATGAATTAGAATTATGGTGTGGTGAAGCTTCATATGTCTCTCCAAGGAAGGAGTCTTGGTATGAGAAACTAAATTATCTCATGCATCATGGGAATTGCCCAGAAAATCTAAACCCTAGGGAAAGGAGAGCTCTTAGGTTAAAATCAACACAATATCACTTCATAAATTCGGTGCTCTTCCACGTTAATTATGATGGGGTACTTTTAAGATGTCTCGAACATGAAGATGCAGACAAGGTTCTAAAGGAGCTCCATGATGGACCTGCAGGTGGACACTTCGCAGGGAATACCATCTCTCACAAGATACTAAGAGCCAGGTATTATTGGCCTACTTTGTTCAGGGATTCTCACACATACGCTTTAAACTGTAAAACTTGTCAAATAAGCACGGGGAGGGAAAAGAGAGCAATTGTCCCACTCCAACCTGTGGTCGTCTCCAGGCCATTCAAGAAATGGGTTTTGGATATCATAGGAGAAATTAAACCAATTTCTTCAAAACAACATAGATACATATTGACTGCCATAGACTATTTTATGAAATGGGCATAGGCCATCCCTCTGACTCATGTAAACGAAAAGGTGGTGATCCAATTCATAGAACAATAGTTGATTGCGAGGTTTGGTATGCCTTCCATACTTGTTTTTGATAATGTCACTTACTTTTCTTCCACCCTATTAACAGATTTTTTTTTAGACAAAGGAATCATAATCAGATACACTGCAAACTACTATCCATAGGGGAACGGAGTGGCAGAGTCAACCAATAAGAACCTAGTGAGGATATTAAAGAAAATAGTTGTAGACAACCAGAGGAATTGGCACAGTTCACTTCATAATGTGTTATGGGATGATAGAGTAAAACCCAAGGAAGATATAGGGAATTCCCCATACTTTCTGGTATACGGACAGGAAGCCATTCTCCCGAACTAGCTATATCTTCCATCTCTTCAACTTGCTCAGGATTCTAAAGGACAACCCTCATCAGTTATACAACAAAGGATTGATACCATCCTCATGTTGGAAGAAGAAAGGGAGAAATCAAAATCAAAGTTCATAGCTCATAAACAGATAGTTAAAAGGTGGTTTGATAAGCATAAGGCCAAAGAGAATAATTTTGAAGTAGGAGACTTAGTCCTAAAATGGGATAGAGAAAATGAGCCGAAGGGAAAACATTCGAAGTTTCAGAATCTATGGCTCGGACCTTTTCAGGTAGGCAAGAAAATTGGGGTAGGCACATATCAGTTGCAAAATATGAGGGGGGAACTTGACGCCCTATCGATGAATGGCCAAGCCCTAAAACAATATTTCTGTTAAAAAAAAATAATTAAAAAAAAAAATGTGTGTATTTCCATGATGTTTTGTTTTTAGGTAGACTGATTGTGGAGTTCTTCATTTTTTATTTTTCTTACTTTATGTGCTTTTGAATTTTGTGTTTAGCAAGGCATTGTTTGACCTTAGTTCATGTGATATGACAAACTATGTTCTTGACTCACTCTTACATATAACACAAGAACCGCTGGGAGGATTGTGGTGGTTTGAAGGAGTTCTATATCTAACCTGGAAAATAAACAACCTTGGAAAAGTGATGAAGTGTCTGCCTGGTGGTCTGGTAAAACCTGAAGGGAAAGATGGAAAGCTGGAAAGGACTACATGTACCTCAAGACAGAGCTAGAAAAAATTCACCTTAACCATCTCATTTTGCAATTAACAGACACCCTCCTCTCCCACTCGCTTAGGGCATTCTGCCAAAATAAAATCAATTATATCAAACGAGTGAAAAGTAGGAGAGGGTATGCAGATAACTTTGGCAGGGCTATGGACACTCGATGGTAGCAAGGAAACACCGTAGCAAGTGAATGATGATAAATAAAGGGCATGGTGCTAGTGAATTCTTTACTCGACTCTTGTCAAAGAGGGCGTGGGTCAAGGTTATAGGAAAGGAAGGTGAAATAAAGGTTGAAACCCCACAGGTAGGCCCAGATGCACCAACCATGGAATTTCAAATGCAAGGATAAAAGAGGCTCTGATAAAAACTAGTTGAGTTCTTAACCATCTTTTGCATCAGCAAAGCCCGAGGTAGGAGCCGAGATTTGTCTTTCGCCAAGTAAGTCTCCATTTGTTGAGAATTCAACACACCCTAAAAAGCCTTATCAATTTTTTCTCACTTTTTGGGTACCACTTGGTATTCTGCACTGTCTGACTCAATTTCATTTTGGGAAATGTTTTGTCTTTGTTTATTTTCATGAATCTCATCACCTATCCAGGTTTGTTTGAACTTGTGAAACCACATGACTAAAATACCTTAACACCTAAATTAAGAATCTGTAGCCAAACACAACGACAAAGAAAGTTTTCATCCAACCTTTGGCCTTTGGCGATACATAGGCAAGCACCAGATCCAAGGTAGTTCTCCCACAGAGGGGGGATCTCTTCAACAGGATTAGCATAGAAGAATACCCATAATATATCCCACACAGTGACATAGACGTAAGGGCGCTCGATGACCAGATGTTCCCCAAGATCCGAAAATCATATTTACACATGGTGGAAATTAGAACCCATGTTTTCCCCTGCATAGAGGTCCTCAAGTGGCTCATAGACCATATGGATGGGAATAAATGTCTGATTAATGATGAGAATGGCAGGTGCGTCAAATTTTTCCTCCTGACAGAGGTCCGAAAATACTACAAGTTCAGGGACCCAGAGGAACGACTCAACACAAAATTCGTGGTGAGGTTCCATGAACTCCATGACACCAGCCGATTGATGGCCTCATGGTGGAGGGAAGACAAGAAATTCACAAATTGAAGCAATGGATGGTACATGACAATTAACCTGAGGGAGCCATACATATATTTGATGGCTCTCATCTATCGGCTATATGGAGAAAAGGATTTCTCCAAGTTTTCAGAATCTTGGATGCCTTTGGCATACACAGTCGAAATCGTCGGGTGTAGCTTCAACTGGGGAGAAATAATCTCCAAACAACTAAGCATATGTGTGCAGCAGGCTTAGACGCCGAAGGAAGGAGAGGAACCAACTTTCTACATGGCCTCTACTTGCTCAATGTCATGTGTGCTAGGAATGTCTTCATCGGCATGAATTTGAGCTGGCATGTTGCAGAGATCTCGATCCATGTCTACTTCAGCGTGCTATGGGAAAAGATGTACAAGAAATATTACTCCCTCATATGTGATGAATTCATCGCATGAATTTTTTATTTTTTTTAAGAAGGAATGCCCAAGGTTATCGACGACAGCCAAGAAAATGATATCCAAGGTAGGCCATTGGTACTTGGACGAGCGTGCCACCTACATCTGTGTTTTTGGGGCAACCATAGCACCACATCTCCTACCAACTCATGTCCCATATCAACTCTTCATAGGAGAAATGTGTTATCAGACCATCTTGCAGGGATATAACACCACATTGGTCAAAGACAAGAAACATGCCTTCATACCTTACGATTTACATGTGGGGTTCTATCTGGTGAGCGATATTGCTCAATCCAAACAAGAAGGGCTGACCCAACTTGAATTTAGGTTCCCTATAGGTCGATTCCGCAAGCATGATCCTAAAGGCCTACTCCTCCAACATATGTCTCAGGTTTCATCCTGCTGGCCATACACTCACGATAACTTTGAAGATGAACTATTCACAGAGAATGCCCAGGACTGGGACGAGGTGGTGCAAAGGATGACCAACCCAAACATGAATAGGTTCAATGCCATGAGCATGGATAAACATGTAGAAAAAATAGAACAGACGGCTCAAGAGGCCCTCAGATCCAGGGAAGAAATTAGAGCGACAGAGCTAATAGAGGTGTAGAGAATGGGTTTGTTCTTGACATCGGAGGCACAAACAAGGGGTCTGCACTTAATGGCATAAGAAAAGAGAGTAATTGATCAACTGCAGAATGACCCGGACCTCGTAGAGATGACCAGGGTTCCTGCCGACAACCCAATTGAAAGTCGGGGAGGTCCAAGTGACACAGAGCCGATACAAGTTGAAGAGATCACCGAGTTAGATAACCCTAAATTTTCAACGCCACAGGTCAGATCACCAAGGGACGTTTCGACTCAGCCCAAGATAGTAAGGACATCAGGAAGAGAAGGTGCACCAAACCCCTTGCATGATTTAATAACTATCTATGATGATGAGGAGAGTTCAGAGGTTTCCCTGGTGACCCCAGTACATTTTACAAAGGAAAAGGAACACAAAAAAGTATCTTCCCCAGCTCTTGATGCTCCAATTCAAATCCTTCCACAAAGCGACCAGGAGGTCAAAAGTATCTTAGACACTAAGCTACTCAATACACTGGGGACCCAAGTGGACATCCCTAAGGATGAGCTAGGATCGGGCGAATAATAAAGAGGAATTCCACAACAGGAAATCGACATCTTCACAGACGATTATCAAGTAAATACCGAGCTTTCTACTGATTCATCGATTTTGGCCAGTACTTTACCTCCTGATGAGCGACAACCAGAGGCTAAACTTTCGGGACATATAGAAAAGGTTCGAGAACCTAGTATTGAACATATATACACCGTCGAGAGCCTGGGAAACACACTTACTTGGGGAGAGCAGCAAATCCCCATACCCGTGGATGAGGTCGTCGATATACAAGCCATTACCTATGACCAAAAGAGGAAATCCATCATGAAGAGAACCACCAAGAAGAGGAGGCTTACTTTGGACAACTCCATCCTCATCACCACATGGGAGAAATTGATTAGCAAGGAGCATGCCAAGACGTCTGAGCTTATCGGCGCAGAGATGGAAATCACAGATGCCACCCTGGATAGAGTGAGGAAAGATGAAGAGGAGTTGGTCGTTTCACTGAAAGAGTTATATTATCTACACAATTTGGCGAAATATTATTAGGAATCCACACAGGCCACGATGTTCTTGAGAAGCTAATTCCATGATGCCTACAGTAAATTCACGAATGAGTGACACTTTTTTACTGCAGGGATAACCGATTTCCAAGAAGACACCTTCATGGCACTAGAAACATGCAAGGACATGGAAAGATGGTATGAGAAATATCACCAAGCGATGGAAAGAATCGATTACATCAGCGTGGTCCAAAAGGGCCAAGTTGTCAAAGATCATGGTATTCGGGTGCTAAGGGACATCGACATTGACTGCATAAGGAAGTCAACAGAATACTGGGTCAAAATGGACAAATAACCACATCAGGAGATCCAAGAGAAATGGGCCAATTGTGAAAGGAGCTGGACCAAGATCAATCAGGCGATGAGAGACATCGGTCTCCTAGAATTCGGCACACCCAAGGGCTTTGTCAACTTGCATGACATAGTCAAACTACATGCAGAACAAGACTCATCGTGGACTGCAGAGATAGAAAATGTGGCGAACATGGCACCAAGACAAGTACAACAGTTCATGGAGCACCCGATCAAGGCTCGGACAGTGTTACAATAGTTAAGTGCTAAAGTAGTCAAGTATCGGGCACGAGCAGTGGAAATAAAGGAAACCCTTTCGGCCCCAATGGGCCAGCACTGATTCATGTATGCCAACATGATGCAGGAGCATCTCAAGCGAGTCAGCGCGGAGATAAAAGACAGCTGGAACAACACCCAGTGAAAATTTTGAAAATGTCTTGAAACATTAATGAAGTCATCAAGTGGAGGCACACTTGTATAATGTAAAAGGACCTTGAGCGATCTCCTCTCGTCCATAGTAGATAGAAGGCATTTATAGTAGTTAATGAAGGTAGATAGAATTTAATTCTAGATTAGACAGTTTTAGAGCCCAAGAGGGAAACGGGATATAAACACCCTCATTGTGTATTGTAAGAGGATTATGTCAATTGAGAGCATAGAGCATAGAAGAGAAGAAGTAGACAGTTGTATAGACGAATTCCATGTACAAAAGTTTTGGATTAATACAAAAAGGATTTGATTCAGATTCATGGTGTGCAAATATTCTCTGTGTATGCATTATTGAATGTTATGCTCATGAATGCTTTACTCTTTCTGTCATGCAATTGCTTTTATGCTATGTATGAATGATTTCTTGTTGAATGTTTGAAATCTGAGAGGAAGAGTAAGAAATGAGTTTCAATTGTTTCTCTGTCTGAGTGAGTAAAAGTCCTGCAAGGAGTGCAGTGGAGTTTGTCTACAAGGAGTGTGTTGATAGAAGTCAGAGTTCATCTCTGAAAGCTCAGGAGAGATAACAATTGTTCTCATTTTCACAGAAGTGCAAGTTGAGCACAGGAGCCATGCAAGGTGTGTGCAGGCCGAGTAGAGTTTCAGGTTTTGTAACCTGAGTGAAGTGTTGAGAGATTGTTGTTGCAGGGAGTGCATAGATTCGAAGGACTTCAATTCTTTGGAGTAATTGAGAAATTTTCTGCAAGGAGTGCGTGTAGGAGTCTTCTTTAAGACTCGGAGTTGGAAAAATCTCAGGAAGGATAAATCCTTAAAAATTGTCGAAGAGAAGCACAGGAAGTTTGTGCATTGGAGAATTCATAAGGCGTCGCAAGTTTGTGTCGCAGGTGGTTAAGTACCGTTGAAAAAAACTTTGGTAAAAATTTGCAAAAGTCCATGAGAAGGAAGAGAAACGGACGGTCGGAATTTTCCATGGAGAATTCGCGAAGTCCCGTGAGGCGTCAGATCTGACAGAGAAGCAAGGGGTTTACAACTATTTTCAAAGGTTCAAGCTCAGGAGAGGTAGAGCCGTAGGTCCAAGCCAACAAGGGCCATTGGATTTGCCCGAGGATTTCCATTTCGGGGTTTCGTGAATTGAATTCCCGAAATATTTGCATTAAGACTCGCGAAGTGAGAAGTCCAGAAAAGGCGGAAAGTCTAGTTGTGGGACCAGCGCCGGGAATTGTGTCGAGGGTTGACATTTCAGGATTTCAGGAAATAGAGAATCGGGATTTCGGGGTTCGTGGAGCAGATTTGCATGACATCACAACTCGTGAACTCGCGATAAGGAGAAATCTGAAATTGGCAAGGGAAAGGTCAAGTGTTGACTGTTTTCGGGTTTCAGGGATTTGAGAGACAGGGCGCTTGACCATCGGATTCACGAAATCGCGAAGTCCGATCTCCCGAAGTATAAAGGGGGGAATTTCTCAAGGTTATTTGTGGGTGCATATTTCCCAAAAGGGAAATAGAAGAGCCAATTGTTGAGAGCTCTTTGGGCCAGTGGAAGAAGAACGATCCTGTGTGTCTGGACTTTCGACTTGCGGGTTGGGAGGGCTGCGTCACAACACATGTGAGGAACTCTTCGTCAACTAGTCGGAGTATGAGAAGAGTCATCCACTCAAGTGAAATCATTTGATGTCTCTTAGAAGACTGAAAGATGAAAGCGTCATGTGGCGATGTTTTTTTTTACTTAGCATGCACTTTTGATAGTTATTTTTAGTTAATATTTTTTTATAAATAGGAGGATCAACTTGTTAGACAAGGTCGATGGTTTTGTCAAAGACTCTCATTTTGGAATTGTAAAGAACTATTTCAGAGTTACCTTAATTGAGAAATCATGTTTAGGACATGAGACAAGTTTTTGTTTTCATCAAAAGCGTGTGTGATTGGATGTAAGGAAGAATTGTTTCTAAATTTATCTCATGAATTGATGCTATAACGAGTAAGAGTCGCTGAATCTATTGATAAGTTATCTGATTCAATATTTTTATAGTTCTCGTCTCTAATGATGGAAAGTAAATCGTTGTGTTAATGTGTGATTGGTGATTAGAGCTAAGGAAACTATTTTTCTTGCCATCATTTTATTGCATGAATGTTCTCTTCTGATAAATTGTATCTCAGTCAATAATTGAAATACCAACAAGTTGATGTATTAGTACTAGGCTTGTCATAGGTGTAAGAATCGTTGTCTGCATGATAAGCACGAGGGTTATCCCAAGCTCAACCTTCTTCAGTACTTAATCATTTCCCCTTTGTTACCCAGCTAGTTTATACCAACATTTATCTTGTATTGGTCCCACCTATAAGAGAAAATACAAAAAAGAGAATGTTCAAACTGAAGGAGGAGTTTTCACAAGAAGACACCCTATAAATCACTACATAAATCCCATCGATTAATTGGTCGGATCGCAAGATCCGGAGAACCATTCCACTATCAAATGCTAGAGAGTCTAATTGGGTCTCGGTGGTGGGTTTGGTTCTTGTTGTTGAGTTAAAGGGATTTAGGACCCCTCAAAAGAAGTATATCTCATACCATGTCTAACTGTGCCTCGCAAGTATCTCAACACATACTTTGCAACAATATAGTGTGTCTATCTCAACTGACTTATAAACTAGCTAAGTGCACTCACTGCATAGCAAATATTTGGTCTGGTGTTAACCAGATACATCAATTATCCAATCAGGTATCTGTACAAAGTCGGATCAATTTCATCAGAATCGGAAGAAGACACACTTAGTTTATTCAGATTCGTCATCATTGGTGTAGCCATGGGCTTCAAGTTCAGTATCTTAAACTTCTTCAATATATCAACTGTGTAATTCCCTTGATTCAGGAAGATCTCATCAGTTCTCTGCCACACCTCTAGTCCCAAGAATTAGTGCATAATACCAAGGTCCTTCATCTCAAACTTAGAGGCCAATGCATACTTGCATTCAACAATAAGGCTCTATGTATCGATGACGAATAAATCCTCAACGTAGAGGACCAAATTCAAGGACTCACCATTAACAGTCTTGTATTACAGGCTGGGATCGACAACACTTTTGTTGAAGCCCAAAAATCATTAGGTGTCCATCAATCCTTACATACCAAGCTGGAGGTGGTTGCTTTATTCCATACAAGGCCATCTTCAACCTGCACACATGAGACTCCTTCTCATGTATCATGAAACCATCTGGTTTCTCGAAGTATACTTCTTCATCAATATCTCCATTGAGAAAGGTTGTCTTTACATCCATCTAATGTACTCTCTAACCCATGGATGTTGCAAGGGAAATAATCATCCAGATAGAAGTGTATCGAGAAATAGGAGCAAATGTCTCCCCATAATATATTCCCTCCACCTGAGATAATCCTCTAGAAACAAATCTCGTTTTGTGCCTCTTGATTCTCCCATCATCTGTGTGTTTGATATTGTATATCCATTTGGAATTCACTATAGACTTCTCCTCAAGTCTTGGAAAAATATCCCACACATCATTCTTCATGATGGATTGATACTCCTCGATCATGACATCTCTCCATACTGGATGACTAGATGCCTCCTCATAACAGGAAGGCTCAAAATGAATGATGTGTCTAATAGTTGTGGCATGGAATGAATATATTTAAGGTCTCTTTCTCTCTCGGAAGGTACCATGAGGAGTTGCATGTCCTTCTGCCTCCTGCAGAGTCTGATGATCCCATGCAAGTATCTTCCAACCTACTACAATATCTCTGGAAACATTAACTGGAGCTACAAGATCAATGGGATCAATTGGCTCAACTATCTCCCTTTGAAAGGGAATGTCATCTTGGACCTTATTTGACATATAAAGGTTTCCTCATGAAACCAATGTCTAATACATATCAAGGTTCCCTCATGGACTCAATGTCTCAAAAGACATATCGAGGTTTCCTTGTGAAACCAATGTCTTGGTTCATTCATCTGACCATCTAAGGCATGTCAGGATGAAGTCTACACCATCTTGCTCGTCTATGTGTTGAATATTATATGCTTTATTTGCACCATGTCTCGGATGAAATCCTATGAGAAGCCTCTAAAGCCTCACTGCTTTCATGAATTGCGTAATTGGCTATGATATATTCTACCTCTGCAGTACTAAGTGTTATAGAAGTCTTCTTCCATGAATCTTGACTGATCTCAAGTTCAGGCAACACCCTTTGGTGCGCTTTCTGTCAACCGCACTCTCTGCCTAGTCAGAACTATATATCTCCATAGTGTTTCTTCATCTCCTGAGACATGTCAAATTGTACCACACTGGTACATTTGCTCTGCTACAACTTAGTCTTCTCAAATCACAAGATGGATTAGGGTGCTTACTACAAAGAACTATCTGGCTCTTTGCTTTGAGAGTAGGGCCTCCACTCTCTCTGCAGCTACTCCCTCTGGGATTTTGCAACTACTCCCTTTGGGACTTTGTAACTACAAAGCACTAAGACTAAGAGTAGCTTCTCTACTCTGTCAGCAATTTCCCTCCTCTGGGACTGCTCTCTACGAAACTTGATCCTCCACTCTCTCTTGGAACACACCGATGTGTCCATTCTCCTTGATAATGAAATTATTTACGACATTTGTCATCATTATTTGGACATTGAATGTCCCACATACACAAATCTGAACCGACTTGTCTCAGAGGTACTTCAAAAACCCTAAAAAAAAAATTCACTTATATGTGTCTTGAATGGTCAATGTTAACCTTATTTTATTTATGTTTTTCATTCCATCTCTATTTGAATTTTATGCACTAACAACGCCCAAATTCAACCCACATTCTACTATAAGCCTTGTTGAACTCACTTATGTCTGAAGACGGCCTTGTTGAATTCACTGTCCATACGTAGGAAGACATGTCCATTATTCATGCAACACATTCAATGTCAAGGTTTTAGAAGACCATCATTACTTTTCTCTTGGTATCTGGGGGAAGCATAAATGAAATTGGGCATCATAAAATTTTGAGCCAATTACCCGAGAAAGCAATGAGGAGCTCACCCCACCCAAAGTCGACTTGGTTAAATGCTAACCACCCTTCTGCAATAGCCTTTTCAGCATCAACATAAGAGGGTAGAAGGCGGTTATCATGGTAATGGTAGTCGCCTTCAAACTATTGTGATGTAACCCAGATTCCCTTTAGCCATTTGATCATGTGTCCTCCAATGAATTCAGGGGCAATCATTCTCACCAGAAAACCATTTTCTGGATGAAGAAGTTATCCATTCTGCATGTAAGCCAATAAGACATCACGTGTGGGATCCATTACAATGTCAACATGAATACTCGTCCCATAATATAACCCACCCCAGGAAGGTTTTTGGATCCATCGAAGCAGACGTAGAGGGCCCCTTTCTCCTTGGACATCATCGCACATTTCTTGAGCACATCGCACAGTCGAACCCCACACCAAATGGAGGTGGAAATATCACATGCTCCCCAGTTTAAGCCAATCATTTGTTTCACCAGATTTAGTTCCTTTCCCCGATTCCCCGCAGACACCATTGTGACTAGAAGCTCCCAAGGTGGAATCGCCTTCACGAGCTCAAACATGGTGAACTTCATTGGTCGCTTCACCAAACCGAAGATATCCACTGTCCAATCGTCCCACGATGCATGGGGAACATGGCCATGGTTGCTAATGTAATGCAATGATACAGGCGTGATAAGTCCGCGATCCATGAGACGAGAAAGTGGGGTTTCACAATTCATATTTACCTGGGTCCTCCCATCAGGGAGTTAGCCCAGTCCTTCTCTGATACCATGTTGGTTTTTCTTCATATGAGATATTATCGATATATTATTACAATGATGAGTATTCCATATATAGGGAACATATGGTGACCATCCATGAAAGGATCTGTCCTTTTAATAATCAATAACTATTGATTATTATCATTTACTTATTATATATTATATTTAATAATCAATAATTATATTATTGATTATTATTCTAAGAGAATGTCTTCCCGATGTTTTCCAAACATCAACAAGTACCACCAAGATCATTCATGTCAAATTTGGAGGATTGTTGTAATTTCACCTCCTTGATAACGTCCATGTTGTTTCCTACCAGCAACATGTCATCGACACACAACACTACATAAATGCATTTATTACCAACTTTCTTGGAATATACACAGCGATCAACCCTACTTCTCATTAATCCTAGTCCAATAATGTATGTGTCAAACTTTTTTTACCACATCCTAGGTGATTTCTTTATACCATATAGTGACTTCTTTAGCTTACAAACCAACTCTTTTTTTCCCTTCACTACAAATCCTTCTAGTTGCTTCAAGTGGATTTTTTCTTCCAAATCCCCATGTAGGAATGTTGTCTTCACATCCATCTTTTCTACTTCAAAATCAAAAGAAGTATCAACAAATAAAATAAATCTAATAGAAGTTAACTTGGAAATAGGAGAAAAAATTTCACCAAAGTCAATTCCCTCTACCTGGGAATAACCTTTTGCTACTAACTGAGCTTTGAATTTCTCCACTTTTTCTTTTGAATTCAAATTCTTATTAAACTACCATTTGCTACCAATAAATATTCTTCTAGCTAGCAACTCAACTAGATCCTAAGACTCATTCTTGTCCAAGGAATTCATCTCTTCAACCATGGTCTTCTTCCACAATTTACTATCCTTTGAATTCACTTCTTCCCTGACAATTATGGGATCATCATAGGTAATAGATAAAGCAAAATTATCATGAAAATTAGGTGGACTATAATTTTTTGATTGCCTTCTTTCCCTCACTAATCTCCTCAATATTAGAGTATGAGGTTCTTCTTCTTTTGATTCATGTTCTTCTGTTGAGTCATATTTTTCATCATCTAGCTCAAACTCTATTTTCACAAGTTCTTATTTCCTTGTTAGGAGTTCATATTTGGGAACATCTTTCACCTTTCTAAAAACAACATCTCGACTGTAGACAACCTTGTTATTTTCTTGGTTCCAAAGTTTATAGTTTATATTATATTTATAACCAACAAATATACACTTCTATATTTATTATATATCTTACTCCTATTTTATTTTGGAACATTTACATAGGCATCACATCCAAACACTCTGAGATGTTCAAGAGAGAGTTTCTTAGCATTCCATACCACATGTGGAGTTTTTTCCACCAATATTGATGAGGATGATCTATTAACTAGGTAACATGCAATACCCACTACATCTTCCCATAATTCTTGTCCTAACCCGACACCACTGAGCATGCTCCTTGATTTTCCATCAATGTCTTATTCATCCTTTATGCAACCTTGTTCTGTTGAGGTGTGTATGGAGTAGTCTTTTGCCTTGCTATACCATACTTCTTACATAATTCTTCCAATACATTTCCACATAATTCTTCACCATTATCTATCCTTTGTACCTTTATTTTTCTCTTTGTTTGATTTTCTACCAAAGCCTTAAACTATTTAAATTTATCAAATACCTAAAATTTATTTTGGAGGAAATAAATCCATGTATTCCTCGATAAATCATCAATGAATGAAACATAGTACATAGATTTACCTAGTGATGAAACAAGCATTGGTCCAAACACATCACTTTGTACTAACTCTAAGATCCCCTTTGCTCTTGTAGCACCAAATGAGAATCTTACTCGATTATGTTTACCATATATGCAATGTTCACAAAAATCAAAATCCATGGTGCAATTAGACATACCTTCAACCATACCTTTACTGTGTAGTGTTCAAAGGCCCTTTTCTCCAAGGTGTCCTAGTCTTTGATGTCACAACATGGTCTTCTTTCCAAGGACAGTATGAATCGTGTCTTCTTTATTTCTCTACTCAAGAACAATATAATGGTTACACCCATCATTATAAGTGCTTCCCAACAACTTGTACAGAGTTCCACACCGAACTCCTCTCATCGACACCATTTCTCCTTGTATCATCTTGCAAGTGCCCTTTCCCAATATAGTATCCACACCTGCATCATCCAACTTACGTATATATATATTAGGCTTCTGGATAGATTTGGAGTGTGCAGAACCCTAGGGATAGTTCTAATCCTTCCATGTTTTAGCAACAACATTCTTAACCCTTCCACGTCCCATGATTTTGGTTGTCTAGTGATCTCCTAGGAAGACATTGTATATTTTAACCTTGTACAATTATTTACTAAAAACATATTTTCATTAAAAGAACAGAAAAGATACAATGGAAAATACACACATTACACAGAGATTTTTCCCCTAGAAACCCAAACCGGGAAAACCAACATATTCTATATTCATTAACTTCATACATTGTTTACAATACAATATACATATAGGAGCCAGTGACATCTAAAACCCTAATCCAATGACCTGGATTAGTCAACAACCCTAATTCCTTAATCGGAAATAGAAAACCATCGACAAAAAACCATGTGTCAAAAAACCGCCCAACAATGGACACAAAAATCGAGGCGACAAAAAAAAAAGGACAAAAAGGTGACACGTTTCTTGAGGCAAAAAAGTTCTTGAGGGCACTACCCAGGGCCTAGAGGCCCCCCCTCAAATGCCCCTACATGTCTGGCACAACGTAGCAGACACTAGGACTAGTCGTGTAAAGAATATAACACATACCCAACATTCTCCCACTTGTTGTTTTCTTTGCATAAGGGGGTTACAGGGTTATAGGGTTACATAGTCAACAATCCAGGGTAGCAATGCCCATATATTCTCTACACCAAGATAATTGTTCAGTGATCACATATTTTTTTAATGAATCTACAACATTCTTCAAAGTGTCCACCTTCATCAACAATAGTTTATTTTCTTCAACTATATCTCCACCAAGATAATATGCTTTGTCTTTGAATGATATGTCGGGTTCTTCGCCAGAAATTTTGCACTCTGACTATCACAATCTATCCTTACATCTTGTTGTACCAACCCAATACCTAAATACAATCTTTGTAACCATACTGCTTCCTTGTTTGCATGAGTGGTTGTCATGCATTCAACTTCTATAGTTGAAAGTGCCACTACAGACTATCTTTTGTTCATCCAACTAATTGCTCCTCTAAACAGGTTAAACACGTACCCGCTTGTAGATCTCCTACGACCCAAATCTCTAGCCCAATCTACATCCACAAAGCCATGTATTTCCAACACTCTGTCCAATCCTGGTCTTCCTTGGTAGCACAATCCATATCTAGCAGTTCCATGCAAATATTTGAAAACCGTCTTTAATGTTGTCCAATTGTTAGGGACCTAACCCCTCACATAGGTAGAACAATATATTCGTATGTAATAAAGGTCAATATTAATAAGGCCTTGCAATAAGGTAGAATAAGTCGAATGTATGATGACCTAATAGAATCTTTCGCTTCTAGAAGGATCTTCCTCTAGATGGTTCTTTTGATAGATATATTTAGTATAAATAGGAGTCGAGGGTATGAGAACCCTAGCTTGGATATTATTGTAATA
>SNQJ01S0029875.1:59700-102060 GCA_010110895.2 Picea sitchensis
CTAACCTCTTGAGTTATGTTTAGAACCAGTTAGGAACCATCTCCTTGGATCAGGGATCTTTGATGAAACCAAGAATTCGAGCACAACTGCCTTCTAATATCGAATGTTCTCCTCCTCATTCGACTCAACGGGCTAACAATTGACCCAGAATAGGGAGCGCTCCCCCAAAAGGGGTATCAGAGCGTTATAGCACTCCTGATGTGCCTTGGTAAAGCGCCAACGCTCTTAAGGTGAGAACACCTCTCCAGAAGGGCTGAAAGGCGTTATAACGCTTCTGAACCATGGTAGAGGAGTGCCAACGCTTCTCTAGCTGTATTAGAGGAGCGTTCCCCTCCCAAACCACTGTTTCAGGGCTTCTTTCAGGTGTTAAGAGTTCTGTGATTCCAGTGGATCAGTTCTTGCTCTTCAAATCAGTCATATGAGGTGTTATAAGTGCTTCCTTAGCGTCGTTATCATGACATTATGTCCGAACATCATTTACGACACTAGTGGTCAACTTGCGACACTTGCGAAAGCTGTAGGGAAGATGCGACACTTACGATGATTAATAGGGACAATGCGATACTTAGCAATTTTGACGTGTAACAGCTATCCCTTAGCACCCGAATACCGTGATCTTCGGCATCTCAACCCTTTTGGACTGTGTTGATGTAATCGATTCTTTCCACTACTTGGTGAGATTTCTCATACCATCTTTCCATGTCCTTACATGTTTCTGGTTCCATGAGGGTATCTTCTTGGAAAATGTCTATCCCTGCAGTAAGATTCTGCTCATTTGTGAATTTACTATAGGCATCCTGGAATTCGCTTCTCAAGAACATCGTGGCCTATGTGGAGTCTTGATAATATTTAGCCAAATGGCATAGATTCTCTAACTCTTTCAGTGTAGTGGTCAACTCCTCTTCATTTTTTCTCACTCTATCAAGGGTGGCATATGTGATTGCCATCCCTACACCAATAAGATCAGACGCCTTGGCATGCTCTGTGCTAATCAGTTTCTCCTCTTTGGTGATGAGGATGGAGCTGTCCAGAGTAAACTTCCTCTTCTTGGTGGTTCTCTTCATGATGGATTTCCTCTTTCGGTCGTAGGCGATGGCTTATATATCCGTGACCTCATCCACGGGTTCGGGGATTTGCTGCTCTCCCCAAGTAAGTCTGTTTCCCAGGCTCCCAATGGTGTGTATCTGTTCAAGACTGGGTTCTTGAACCTTTTCTATATGTCCCGAAAGTTTGGCCTCTAGTTGTCGCTCATTGGGAGGTAAATTACTGGCCAAAATTGAGGAGTCAGTAGCAGGCTCGATATTTACTTGATAATCGTCTGTCGAGATGCTGATTTCCTGTTGTGGAATTCCTCTTTCTTGTTCGCCCGATCCTAGCTCATCCTTCGGATTGTCCACTTGGGTCCCCAGTGTATTGAGTAGCTCAGTGTATAAGATACTTTTGACCTCCTGGTCACTTTGTGGAAGGCTTTGAGTTGGATATTCAGGAGATGGGGAAGATACTTTCTCGGGTTCCTTTTCCTCTGTAATCTGTACCGGGGTCACTAGGGAGACCTCTGAACTCTCCTCATCATCATAGATAATTATTAAATCATGTTCGGGGATTTGCTGCTCTCCCCAAGTAAGTCTGTTTCCCAGGCTCCCAATGGTGTGTATCTGTTCAAGACTGGGTTCTTGAACCTTTTCTATATGTCCCGAAAGTTTGGCCTCTAGTTGTCGCTCATTGGGAGGTAAATTACTGGCCAAAATTGAGGAGTCAGTAGCAGGCTCGATATTTACTTGATAATCGTCTGTCGAGATGCTGATTTCCTGTTGTGGAATTCCTCTTTCTTGTTCGCCCGATCCTAGCTCATCCTTCGGATTGTCCACTTGGGTCCCCAGTGTATTGAGTAGCTCAGTGTATAAGATACTTTTGACCTCCTGGTCACTTTGTGGAAGGCTTTGAGTTGGATATTCAGGAGATGGGGAAGATACTTTCTCGGGTTCCTTTTCCTCTGTAATCTGTACCGGGGTCACTAGGGAGACCTCTGAACTCTCCTCATCATCATAGATAATTATTAAATCATGTAAGGGGTTTGGTACACTTTCTCTTCCTGATGTCCTTGATATCTCGAGGTGAGCCGAAACGTCCCCTGGTGATCTGACCTATGGCGCTGAAACTTCAGGGTTATCTAACCCGATGATCTCTTCAATTTGTATCGGATCTGGGTCACTTGGACCTCCCCGACTTTCGATTGGGTTGTCGACAGGAAACCTGGTTATCTCTACGAGGTCCGGGTCATTCTACAGTTGATTAATTACTCTCTATGCTTCTGCCATTAAGTGTAGACCCCTTGTTTGTGCCTCTAGTGTTAAGAACAAACCCCTTCTCTGCACCTCTGTTTCCTCTGTCGCTCTAATTTCTTCTCTTGCTCTGAGAGCCTCTTGAGATGACTATTCTATTGTTTCTACTTGTTCATCCATGCTCATGGCCTTGAACCTGGTCATGTTTGGGTTGGCCATCCTTTGCACCACCTCGTCCCAGTCCTCGACATTCTATGTGAAGACTTCGTCTTCAAACTTATCGTGAGTGTATGGCCAGTAGGATGAAACCTGTGACGCATGTTGGAAGACCAGGCCTTTAGGATCATGTTTGCGGAATTGGCCTGTAGGGAACCTAAATTCAATTTATCTCATCCCTTCTTATTCATCTTGAGAAGTATCCCTCATCAGATAGAGCCCCACATGGAAACCGTAGGGTATGAAGGCTCGTTTCTTGTCTTTGACCAATGTGGTGTTATAGCCCTGCAAGATGGTCTGATAACAAATTTTTCCTATGACGAGCCAGTCTAGGACATGAGCTGGTAGGAGATGTGGTGCTCTGGTGGCCCCAAACACCATGATGTAGGTGGCGCACTCGTCCAAGTACCAATGGCCTACCTTGGATATCATTTTCTTGGCTATCGCCGATAGCCTTGGGAATTCCTTCTTAAAAAAATAAAATAAATTGAGGCGATGAATTCATCGCAAATGAGGTAGTAATATTTATTATACATGTTTTCCCATAGCACGTTGAAGTAGACATGGACCGAGAGCTTTGCAACATGCTATCTCAGATTCATGTTGGCGAAGACATTCCTAGCACACATGACATCGAGCAGGTACGAGACCATGTAGAAAATTGGTGCCTCTCATTCCTTCGGTGTCTGAGCCTGTTGCACACATATGCTTAGTTGTTTGGAGATTATTGCTCCCCAGTTGAAGCTGCACCTGAAAATTACGACTGTGTATGCCAAAGGCATCCAAGCTTCCAAAAACTTGGAGCAATCCTTTTCTCCGTATAGCCAACATATGAGAGCTATCAAATAGATGTATGGCTCCCTCAAGTTAATTGTCCCGTACCATCCATTGTTCTGATTTGTGAATTTATTGTCTTCCCTCTGCCATGAGGCCATCAATCGGATGGTGTCATGGAGTTCATAGAACTTCACCATGAATTTTGTGTTGAGTCACTCCTCTGGGTCCCTGAGCTTGTAGTATTTCTGGACCTTTGTTGGGAGGAAAAATTCGAGGCACCCACCATTATCATCGTTAATCAGACATTTATTCCCGTCTGTATGGTCGATGAGCCACTTGAGGACCTCTATGCATGGGAAAATGGGGGTTCTGCTTGCCACCATGTGTAAATATGATCGTCATATGTTGGGGAAAACTTGGTCATCGAGCGCCCTTATGTCCGGGTCATTGTGTGGGACATATTCCAAGTATTATTCTCTACTAATCCTATTGAAGAGATCTCGCCATTGCAGGATCGCTACCTTGGATCCGGTGCTTGCCAATGTATCTCCAAAGGTCTGAGGTTGGATGCAAACTTTCTTTGTCGTTGTCTTGACGACAGGCTCTAACCTAGAGACGTACTCCAATTGCCTTTCCGCCCATGGAGAAGAACCTTCACCTGCCTCTGGTTCTTTTAGCTTTGGTTCTCTTGGTGAGCATCTGGTGGTTGGATTTATTGGTGACAATGTTCCTTTGAAGCTAGTTAAACCTAGTTTTTGATAATCACGGGGGTCAATGCAGTCTTCGAATTGCTCATTTTTCTCTTCCAGACGCTCTGGAATTCTCTCGTGCGCAACACACCCTAAAAATCCTATGTCAAATTTTACTTTTTTGGGTACCACTTGATCTCTTGCAAATGTCTAATTCTACTTCAGTATGAAAATTGCTACCTTTTCTTATCATTTTGTTTTTTCATTTAAGTCTTTTAAAGTTTGCTTGAGCATGTGAAAATCATCATAACTTAAAAAATACTAACATTTAATTAAATAATTGAAAGTTGAAGCTTTACCCTGACGCGCTTAAGAAATTCGACATCGAGAAGAATTAGAGGTGACAAGAATTGCTCGAGAAAACCAAGGTAGCCGAGCACCGATCTTCATCAACGTTGATAGACGAAAGTCTCTTGTTTCGTGACAAGCATCACCAAGGATATCACTGATGACTGATCCCTTCAGCATTATCGAACGATTAAAAGAGTAAGTGCTCATGAAGAATGCAGGGATATCGTTGATCGCCGACTTCCAAAACGTTTTCGGCATCAGGGGTTTTCAAGGATGTAACCCACAAGGAAATCATGCAATGAGTTTATTTCCGAAAGCCGACCTCCGACACTTTTCGACGTCAACAGTCCCAAGTTTAGCTTAAAGTGATTGACTTGAGCAAAGCCCTGACCCAATTGAGATACGCTATCAAACTATCTTCTCCCACCTATCACGTGTTGTTGCCAAAGCGGTTAAACATATGATCGAGTTTTTCCCTTGAGTCGTTAGCAGTTCCCGAGCCCCGAGTTAGTGATGCCACGTCAGCACTGTACGATGAAATTAGTTGGCGTCGGGAGTTTTCACTGAAATATACCAACACAAATACAAAGAAACACTAAGTACGAAATCGAGGCTAACTTACAAGAAACTTAGCCAAAGAACACAGTAGAATTACATGCCAAGAGGGAAAATGTGCATTCAACTACTATGTCGAGAGTCCTTTTGTCAAAATTTCAAGAATTTATATATTAATTTTCCATAGGGATTCGGTTACATACAATAGGCGCTACCAATACCTTTTGGCCAACCGACCTGGTTACATTGAGAACACAAAAATTTTCACGGTAAAATGGGAAAAATATATCAAAATTCGGCGTTGCGTCTGAGAATACAAAACAAATTTCGCCAATCATGTATCCTCTGTGCGCGGACCTTCCCCTCGACTGCTCTAATCTCCCTGAGGTGTTTTCATGTTTTTTTCTTCCGACACCCTTTGAGCTTCACGTAGCCGCACGATCATGTCATTTGCTTCCCGAAGTTGTATTTTGAGCCAGGTTACATTACCTTCAAGACCTTGCGGTGCTTGAACCTCAGAATTCGTTGTCCCCAACTGTTGTCATAATTCTCTATTCTCCTGGTATAGTTTAGCTATGGAGAGTTGTTCCTGCTTGAGCTGCTGGTTAGGATATTGAACGTTCGAACCCCAGGTTACCACCCTTCTCGTTCTGCTCCCGCTTCCCCAACTTGTAGTTTCGACTGGTTCAAGCCGGATAATGCGCATTAAGGACTCTTCGACGGCTAATCGTGCACAATATTCACTCGAGTTTTGGTGTTCCCCAACTTCCTTATTTTTCTTAGACCTCCCTCTCATTTGTGATATCTGCTATTAAGGGAGCGTGCTCTCCAACCCGCGTCCTTCCAGGGTAGTTTCTTCCACTTCAGTCTCCACATAGAGCGACATTATAGTTTCTGCATGAAGGTAAGAATTTTCCCTTGGAACCTCTAGAATACCCGCTGCCAATAAGAACGAGTCCCAAACATGTTGGAGCTCAGGCTTGGTGCTCCGACTACCCCGCAAACCCCATCTCTCATTTTGAGGAGATCCCATGGTGCTACAACGTATTTTCCTAGACGTTCGTGACTAGACAAAGGACCAAAACACATAGTTTGATCTAATTGGACTCACAAGACGAGTCACCACTAGTGCATAAGCTCAGTCGTTACGTAGAACACATACATAACATCTATAATTTATAGAGGAGCGGGGCAGTGAGCCAAAACATGTCAGGGAGCACTGAATGCCTTGTGACAGGATGTTTTGAAGAACTAATGCGCCACATCAGCACGACAGGTATAATCCGAGACGTATGAAACACAACCGATATGTGTTGCAGAGGATATGTGGTACGATCATCTCGATTTCTTTTAATTTCCCCAGCCTCCATAATGAGCTAATGATGGTTGATGCACTTGCTGATGTGACTTATGTATGAACAACTTGCCTCGACCTGAAGCATTTAACGACTTCCCTTATGACAATATCCGATCTTTTTGGAACTTACTTGTACTTTTGGCACATGTTTGGCTCTAACATCTTCTCCCAACCCCAAAGGCCAACTAGCCACTAGCGTGACTTTGAATCTCGTGTCCTCCGTACCTGATCCACCATGTTATGGCACGCGGATGTAGCTCACCATAACTAAAGAAAAGTGGTGACGCTAAAAGAGGTGGTGCAAGTAATTCAAAAAGTTGTAGAAATCACGTAAGTATCGAACGATAAGGTTTAGCAAGCTTTACAAGTATTCATCTAGTTTCCTCCTGCTTACATTTTTCATATATTTTGTTTGGTAATAAAATTTCTAAACGATTTTTTAATTCCGATTGCAGGAAATATCTCTCCGACTATAAAGAAAAATTGGCTCCATAAATTTGTCGAGGAATCCAAGAGAAACAGGGTCCAAGGATATACTAGGCGATAAAGGATATCAGACTCCCTGAGTTCGGAACCACTGACAACTTCGTCGACTTATGCAACATATTCGAGTCGCACACCAAGAAAGATTCACTATGGGCCGAAGAGCTCGCGAAGATGACCGACACAGTACCAGGGCAAGTGCAACAATTTATGGAACATCTGATTAGTGCTCGAACTATGCTACAACAGTTAAACACTAGTCTAGTGAAGTACCGGATGCATGCGATAGATATCAGAGGAATTCACGTGGCTCCAATGGAACAACAAAGGTTTCCATGGACCCAAACTTGCGAAGAGTTGTTTATCAGTTGGTCAGAGTATGAGAAAAGTCACCCTTTCAAGTGATATCTTGAATTGACTGTTAAAGAAACTGTTAAAGATGATGCCATGTGGCAAATTTTTTTTTGTTTAAACTGCACTTAGTCGTTATTTTCAGTTGAATTTTATATTATAAATAATAACATCTATCAACTAGTTCAAGGTCGATGGTTGTTGCAAGAACTCTTTCTTTTTGGTTGTTAAGAATTATTTTGAAGCTGCTTTTAATTGAGAAGTCCTTCTGGACTAGAGACAAGTTATTTTCATCAAATGCATGTGTGACTGGATGTGGAGAAGAACTATTTCCTATCTCGTTTCATGAATGATGTTGTAATGAGTAAGATCTATTTAATCTATTGTCAAGTTATCTAGTGCAATATTTTTCTATTCTTTACTTTAATGATGAAGATGAATCATTGTGTTATCGTGTGATGAGTGATTATGGTAGATGATGTATTTTTCTTGCCATTATCTTATCGCATATGTGTTTAATTTCTGAATATTATTTTCTCAGACAGTAATTGGATGCTCACATGGTTAATGTATTAGTACCAGGCATGTGGTATAGAATTGTCGTCTGCATGTTTGAGCAGTGGGTTATCCCAAGCTCGGCCTCTTCCCAGTAGTTAAAACTTAATCCTGTTTTTTGTTACCAAGTTGGTTTATACGGGATTAGATATCATATTGGTCACAGCCAAGAGAAAATACAAAAAGAGATAGTCCAAACTGAAGGAAGAGCCTTCACAAGAAAACATAAATCCCATCAATAAATTGGCCGGATCGCAAGATTTGGAGAACCATTCCACCATTAAACGTTGCATATTCTAATTGGGTCTCGATGGCAGGTTTGGTTCCTGTTGTTGAACTAAGGGATTTAGGACCCATCAACAGAATTGGCGCTAGAAGGAGGACCTGAAGAATGAATGGCTAGATACATATTTCATGTAATATTTCAAACAACCTATAGATTCATAATATCCCACATGCATGGCTAGTAATTCCCAAGACAACCCACACATGCTGAGTACTCCTGAAACGAGTAACTCACCCTAGTCTGAGGAAGAACAATTGTTCCCTAAAATACCTTACGCTCTTTCTCACAAGGAATTAAATCAGTTTCGAAGAATCACGTGAGAATACACCTGACAGATCGATGCGTTGTCTTTAGCTTCGATACTTCATTGAAGAAAAAAGATAAGTATACCAGTGGTCAATACTCCCGACGAAGTTTTCGTGCACACGGTAGAATACTTAATAGACTTCGCAATTAATGAAATCCAAGATCCTCTTGATATAATACCCAAAACACCAACCGACGACATCCTTGAACCAGACTATTTCTCGGAAGAGGAGGAGTTTAACTCAGAATCCGAAGATATGGAAGGTAACAATGACCATGAGGAAGAAGGGGAAAACCCACCTAAAAACAACCAACCTTGGTTGGTCAGAGACACTTTGTCCATCCCAGGATGGGTACATAATCTTCCCTGACACCTGGAGAAGTTACTTCCTAAATTCGACCCTGAGACTTCGGGATTGCCTGAAGACCATATCAAGAAATTCATACTGGCGATAAAACTTATGAACGTCCAACATGAAAATGTAGTATGCCGACTATTCCCCTACACATTTGAAAATTCAACTTCCACGTGGTATTTTAATCTACCTGTAGGATCTATAACTAGCTGGACAAAGTTTCAGAAGGACTTTTTAGAGCCTTACTGGTTGAATTATTCGCCGCCACCATGAGCTCGAAATAAAAAGTTAAAGATTTCAATCAAATATTCACAACTATCTTGAAAAAATTCCAACCTGAAGCTAAACCTACTCATGAGATGCAAATCAAAGTTTATGCTAACGCTCTCTCAGCTTCTATTTCTATGTTTGTGAAAAGGGATGCCAAGTGAACCCTAGCTTAAACTTTTGAAGAAGCCAAAATGATATAATTCCAGATGAAAGGGTGTAAAGAAGGCCAAGTCTCTCTAGTTAAGAAATAAGTTCAACCTCCTTCCAGGAGAGGACTCCTTTTGACTAGACCGTTGGGGAAACAAGAAGAACAGACTCCCGACAAGGGTAATGGAGACATAGAAGACCTACAATGCATGGTTAATAAATTATCAAACAAGATCATAGACATGCATAGAAATGTAGGGGAGGGAAACCAGGGCCAAAGGCCCTATAAGCTTTTCTTTAAAAGAAATCTGTCGTTGAAAGAAATTGAACCTCCCCCAGCTAACTTAAATATTGATCTGGGAAACATAGCATCTGATTCCTTTTGTACTTATCACCAAGAAAACCACTCTGAAAGAGACTTCCCCGAATGGGTGCATGCCATGAATTTGATGGCCAATCGATTTCTTGACGAAGTCTCCCTAACCGAACAACCAAGCAGTTCAACTACGAATGTTGCTTCCCAGGAAAAGATTGATCCACCACAAGATAAAACCATGTTGATATGGGATCCCGACTTGATCATGCTGTCTGATGACCTGTTTAAGTCTCGATAACAACACGCAGAAGTATCGGTTGTGGAAACTCGAAGTAAAGGCCCACCTGTCTCAAAAGACATCGCTGCCACCCAAACTTCGAGGAGTAATACAACTCCCGATCACCCAAAAGCACCTTTTGCTCCTGTTAAAAACCCTATAAGCATCCATACCTGAGAATTTCCCAAACTGGATTACAACATAGTCGAAGATTTGAAGAAGTTGAAGGCTAATATATCAGTTATGGACATTTGCAGGATCCCTCAACAGAAGGAATTTCTGCTACAAGCTTTGAACTTTGTAGAAAACCCCACAACTATCAATGGTCAGGAAAGAAATCTATCTCCCACAGATATGGTGATTAAGCCAATGGTAAACACCTACTCGGAAGAGAATAAGGGAAAACCTTTTATCCCACCCTTCCTTCTGACTTTTGAGGTTTTCAACAGAAACCTTCACAACTGCTTGGTAGATTTGGGAGCATCTTCCAATGTCATGCCTTTGTCTATTTTAAAAAAATTAAATGTTGTTCCTCTCAAGAGCGATAAACATGTAATACAACTAGATAGACCTTAGGTCAAGTTCACGGGGGAACTCAAAGATGTAATGATCAGAATATTGACGCATCCCAAGCTTGTGCAAGTGATCGATATCATTGTAGTAGATATCCCAGAGGCCTATGGGTCATTACTAAGTCGGGATTGGTCTGAGAAGTTAAACAGATACTTTAGTACAGACTAGGCACACCTTTAGCTACCATTGAAGGGGTACAAAAATATGATCAGAATCGATAGGGAAAGGTATCTGAAACATACCATCACCAGCCTAGAAACCTTGAACGAACCCTCATCAACAGACTTCCCTGTGCTAGGAAATTATTCCTACGAATCCTACTTTGGGAACTTTTCCCCTCTCTTATTCGACCTCCCTCTCACCCAGAAATCTGAAATGGTGTTTCAAGAGAAATTGCCGATACCGACAGAGGAAGCCCTCTTATGCGAAGAACCTGTGTCATAAAACTCAGAGCTAGAAACGAAAGAAAAGGAAAGTAATGGGGAACATGAAGCCTATACACCGTTCCCACAATGTTGGACCTTATATTTTGATGGATCCAAATCGCAAGAAGGGTCAGGGGCAGGGTGCATCCTCATTGATCCTAAAGTTAAATGTTATTTCCTATCATGTAGGCTAGAATTTCAATGTACGAACTACACTACCAAATATGAAGCTCTAGTACAAGGATTAAAGAAATCCATAGACTTAAATATCAAAGAATTGAAGGTTTTCGGAGATTTTGAGATTATCATTAGACAGGTGAGAAATACTATAAATTGCAATTCCCTGCACCTAAAGAATTATCAGCAGGAAGTGCATAGGTTAATAGAGCATTTTGAAGCTTTCAATAGCATTGTGATTCCCAGAGCAAAGAATATTCTTGTTGATTCCCTAGCCACATTTTCTTCAAGGATATCACCTCTAGAGGATTATGAAGCCTCTCGATTCACTGTGGAACTACTCTACAAACCACCGGTGCCTAACAACATTTCTAATTGGAAAGTCTTTGAAGGAGATGAACAGATCATAAACTTCCTAACTAACTAAGACAATTTCAAAGATCTGGCTATTGATGATGAAGTATTCCAGCAACAATCGACAAGAACTGATCCTCGGACAGATCAACCTATTGACAAATCGAAGTCTCACACAATCCCAAAAGGGATAGCTAATTTGGAAAATCTGTTTGACCTAAAAGAGAGATTTAAGGGGCCTAAAAATGCAAAGACCGGTAGCTCTTGTCCCCTGCATGAAAATATAAATCTTGGGACCCCGGAAAACACAAAGAATGTAAACCTCGGTAAGACTATATCTAAGGAGGAGAGGAAGGCTTATCTCAAACTATTCAGACAATATCAATATGTCTTTGAATGGTCCTATCGAGATCTGAAAACGTATGATACCTGCATTATTCAACACACTATCACGTTAAACCCGAAGTGAAACCTTTCCAACAAAAGATATGAAAGTATCACCCATCCCTAGAACCTGTCATGTATCAAGAATTGAAGAAACTTCTAGATGCTAAAATCATCTTCCATGTTAGGCATTCCATGTGGGTAGGGAATCTGGTTCCGGTGAGGAAAAAGTCGAAAGAAATCCGCTTCTGCGTAGATTTTAGAAACCTCAACAGAGCTTCAGAAAAGGACAATTACCCAGTCCTACCAATGGAGCAACTCCTGTAGACCATGCCTAGCTTGGAGATTTTCTCTCTACTGGACGGTTTCTAAGGTTACAACCAAGTTCTGATTTCAGAGGAAGACCGTTTGAAAACTACCTTCTGAACCAAGTGAGGAACCTTCGCTTATAAACGCATGCCTTTTGGGTTAATCAACGCAGGGGAGACCTTCCAAAAAGCCATGGACATATCATTTCGGGAACTAATCAACAAGTGTGTGGTAGTATATATAGACAACATAATTGTTTATTCAAAAAATAGAGAAGAGTACATCCAACACTTAACCCATATTTTCGAAAGGTGTAGGAGATACGGTATAACCTTAAACCCTAAGAAAACTTTCTTCGGCGTCGAGGAAGGTAAGTTGTTAGGTCACATTATATCTCAAGAAAGCATTCACATAGACCCAGAAAGGTTTAAATCCATAGCTCAACTCTTGTTTCCTCACAACAAGAAAGCTATGCAGTCCTTTTTCGGAAAAATCAATTTTGTGAGGAAATTTACTCCAGATTTCGCAGAAACTATCAAACCCTTAGAAATGATGATTCACAAAGAAGTCAAATTTAAGTGGGATGATGAATGAAAGGATGATTTCAGAAATATCAAAGCCACTATATATCAAGCCCCGGTGTTACGAAGTCCCGATTTCAATAGGGATTTCTTCCTTTATACTTTTGCCTCCGACCAATCATTAGCTGCGGTATTAACTCGGAAGGATGACGACAACAATGAGGCTCCAATGTCATTCATGAGTACAAACCTCCAAGGAGTAGAACTAAATTATCCTGCCATAGATAAATAGGCTTATGCAGTATATAAGGTAGTAAAACACTTCAGGTCTTACATCCTCAAGAACCACACCAAAGTGATTGTGCCTCACCCCACGGTCTGATCCTTGTTCAATCAGCAGGAGATGGGGGAAAGAAGAGGGAATTGGATGGCAGTATTTCAGGAATTTGATCTAGATATAAAACCTGCCAAACTAGTTAAAGGGAAAGGGTTATGCAAACTTGCAGTCGAAGCCCAGGACTAAGTAAATGAAGATTCTAGATGGGAGAATGAAATGGCGTTATGGTATGGTGACGTTTCATACATCTCCCTAGGACGAGATTCTTGGTATGAGAAGCTAACTTATCTCCTACACCATGGGACCTGTCCAGAAAATATCAACCCTAGGGAAAGGAGAGCTCTCGAGTTAAAATATACACAATATCGCCTCATAAATTCGGTACTCTTTCGGATTAATTATGACGGGGTACTATTAAGATGTCTCGACCGTGAAGATGCAAAAAAAGTTCTGAAGGAGCTCCATGATAGCCCCGTCGATGGACATTTCACAGGAAACACCATCGCTCATAAGATACTGAGAGTTGGTTATTATTGTCCCACCTTGTTCAAAGACGCTCACACATACGCTAGAAACTGTAAAGTTTGTCAAACGAGCGTCGGGAGAGAAAAGAGAGCAGTAGTCCCACTCCAACCTGTGACTGTCTCTAGGCCTTTTGAGAAATAGAGGTTAGATATCATAGGAGAAATTACACCAAGATATTCAAAACAACACAAGTATATTCTTACTGCCACTGACTACTTCACGAAATGGGCAGAGGCTACCCCTCTGACCCATGTAAACGAGAAGGTGGTGATCCAATTCATAGAGTAGCAATTGATCACAAGGTTTGGTGTCCCTTCTGTCCTAGTTTTCAATAATGCATCTTATTTTTCTTCCACCTGATTTACAGAGTTTGCTTTGGACAAAGGAATCATAATTAGGTACTCTGCAAATTATTATCCACAGGGAAATGGGGTGGCATAATCGACTAATAAGAACCTAGTGAGAATATTAAAGAAGACGGTTGCAGACAACCAGAGAAATTGGCATAATATACTTCATAACGCTTTATGGGCCGATAGGGTCACACCCAAAGAATCTATAGGGAATTCCCCGTATTTTCTGGTATATAGACATGAAGCTATCCTCTCGAATGGACTTTACCTTCCATCTCTTCAATTGGACCAAGATTATGGAGAACAACCTTCATCGGTCATGCAATGAAGATTTGACACTCTGCTTATGTTAGAAGAAGAAAGGGAAAAGGCTAAGTCAAAATTCATAGCCCACCAATAAACAATTAAAAGATGGTTTGACAATCACAAGGCTAATGAGAAGAGTTTTAAAGTAGGAGACTTAGTCCTGAAAGGGGACAGAGAAAACAAACCCAAAGGGAAACATTCTAAGTTTCAGAATATGTGGCTTGGACCTTTCCAGATGGCTGATAAGATTGGGACAGGCACTTACCAATTGCAGAATCTGAGGGGGGCACTTGATGCTCTCCCAGTAAATGGCCAAGCCCTAAAACAATATTTCCAAAAAATAAATAAAAAATTTAATAATAATAATAATGTTTATGTTTGGTATGAGTGTTTTTCATGATTGCAAAATGCATTTTTTGTTGTTTTCTTTTGCTTTCTAGAATTTTTCTCTTTGACATCTTGTTTTCAACGAGACAATGGTTGACCTTAAATCATGCGACATAGCGAAGTTTGTTCCTATCTCATTGCTCACAAACAAACACAAGAAGCATTTAGGGACTTGCAGTTACTTTTAGGAGTCCTATGTCTAACCTGCGCAAATGAACAAATTTGGAGTAATGTCAGAAGTGTCTGCTTAGTGGTTTGGTAAGACCTTAATGGAAAGAAGGAAATCTAGAAAGGACTACATGAACCCCAAACACAAAGCTAGAAAAGGATCCACCTTAACGGTCTCACTTTGCGAAATAAACAGACATCATCCTCTCCCACTCGCTCAGGACATCATGCTGAAATAAAGTTGACATTATCAAAAGAGTGAATAGTAGGAGAGGATATGCAGATATCTCCCCTGCAACTATGGACGCTTGCTAGCAGCGGATAAATTTCTATGATGTCGGGGTGACTCCGCCGAGGCTATGGATGCTTGCTAGTAGCAGAGCAACACCGAAGCAGGTGAGTATAGGTAACTAAGGGCTTCATTCCAGTGAATGATTTGCTAGACTTTTGTAAAAAGGGGCATGAGTCAGGATTACAGGAAACAAGGGAGGAATAAAGGTTTAAACCCCATGGGCAGGCCCAGAAGCATCAACTAGAGAATTTCAAATGCAAGGGTAAAAGAGGCTCTAATTCAAAACCTGTTAAGTTCTCCACTCGCTTCTGTATCAGCCGAGCCCTGAGGGAGGAACAAAGATTCTTCTTTCGCCCAGTAAGTCGCCATTTGTTGAGCCCTCAACACACCCTAAAAAGCCTATGTCAAATTTTACTTTGTTGGGTACCACTTGATCTCTTGCAAATGTCTAATTCTACTTCAGTATGAAAATTGCTACCTTTGCTTATCATTTTTTTTTCATTTAAGTATTTTAAATTCTGCTTGAGCATGTGAAAATCATCATAACTTAAAAAGACTAACATTAATTAAAGAATCGACATTCGAATATTTACCATGATGCGCTTAAGAAATTCAACATCGGGAAGAATTAGAGGTGACAAGAACTGCTCGAGAAAACCAAGGTAGTCGAGCACCAATCTTCATCAGCGTCGGCAGACGGAAGTCTCATGTTTCGCGACAAGCATCACCGAGGATATCTCCGATGACTGATCCCTGTGGAATCGATGAACAATTAAAAGAGTAAGCGCTCATGAAGAATGCAAGGATATCGTCGATCACCGACTTCCGAAACGTTTTTGGCATCGGGGGTTTTCGAGGATGTAACCCACAACGAAATCACACGATGAGTTTATTGCCAAAAGCCGACCTCCGATAATTTTTGGCATCAACAGTCCCAAGTTTATATTAAAGTGCTCGACTTTACAAAATCCCCAACCCGATTGAGATACGCTATCAAACCATCTTCTCCCACCTATCGTGTGTCGTTTCCAAAGCGGTTAAACATATGATCAAGTTTTTCCCTTGAGTCGTTAGTAGTTCCCGAGCCCCGAGTTAGTGATGCCACGTTAGCAGTGTACGAAATACACAAATACAAAACAACACTAAGTATGAAATCAAGGCTAACTTAAAATAAACTTAGCCAAAGAACATAGTAGAATTACATGCCAAGAGGGAAAACATGCATTCAACTGCTGTGACCAGAGTCTTTTCATCAAAATTTTGAGAATTTATATATTAGTTTTCCATAGGGCTTCGCTTACATATAATAGGCATTACCAATACCTTTTAGCCAACCGGCCTAGTTACATTAAGAACGCGAAAATTTTCATGGTAGAAAAGGGAAAAAAATATCAAAATTTGGCATCGCGTCTGAGAATACAAAACATATTTTGCCAATCATGCCTCCTCTACATGCGGACCTTCCCCTCGACTGCTCTGTTCTCCCTGAGGTGTTTTCATGTTTTGTTCTTCCGACACCCTTTGAGCTTCATGTCCTGTCCTATGCTTCCTGAAGCTATCTTTTGAGCCAGGTGACATTACCTTCATGACCTTGCAGTGTTGGAACCTCATAATTATTTGTCGCCAACTATCATTGTAATTCGCTATTATTCTGGTAAAGTTCATCTATGGTGATTTGTGCCTGCTTGAGCTGCTGGTTAGGATATCGAACGTTCAAACCCCAGGTTTCCTCCCTTCTCATTTTGCTCCCGCTTCCCCGACTTGTGGTTTTGACCGGTTCGAGCCAAATAGCGCGCATTAAGGACTCTTTGGCGGTTGATCGTGCACACGATTCAATCGGGTTTTGGTGTTCCCCAACTTCCTTATTTTTTCTAGGCCTCCCTGTCCTCCGCGATATTTTTTGTTGAGGGAGCGTTCTCTCCAACCTGCGTCCTTCTGACGTAGTTTATTTCACTTCGGTCTCCGCACATAGTGACACTATAGTTTCTACGCGAAGGTAAGAATTTTCTCTTGGAACCTCAGGAATACCCGCTGCCAATAAGAACAAGTCCCGGACATGTTGGGACTCATGCCTGGCGCTCCAACTTCCCCGCAAACCCCATCTCTCATTTTGAGGAGATCCCATGGTGCTACAACATATTTGCTTAGACGTTCATGACTAGACAAAGGACCAAAACACAGAGTTTGATATAATTGGGCTCACAAGATGAGTCGTCACTGATGCATAAGATCGAATGTTACGTAGAACACATACAGAACATCTAGAATTTATAGCGGAAAGGGGCAGTGAGATGAAACATGCCAGGGAGCACTAAATGCCTTGCGATGGGATGTTTTGAAGAATTAATGCGCCACATCTGTGCGACGGGTATAATCTGGGACGTATGAAACGCAACCGATAGGAGTTGTAGAGGATATGTGTTACGATCATCTCGATTTCTTTTAATTTCCCCAACCTCCATAATGAGCTAATCATGGTTGATGCACTTGCTGATGCGACTTATGTATGAGCAACTTGCCTCGACCTTAGGCATTTAACGACTTCCCTTATGACAATATCCGATGTTTTTGGAGCTTACTTGTACTTTTGGCACATGTTCGGCTCTAACATCTTCTCCTGACCCCAAAGTCCAACCAGCCACTGGCGTGAATTTGACTCTCGTGTCTTCCGTACCTGATCCACCATGCTATGGTGCACAAATGTAACTCACCATAACTGAAGAAAAGTGGTGGCGCTAACAGAGGCAATGCAGGTAATTCGAAAGTTGCAGAAATCACGTAAGTATTGAATGACCATGCTTAGAAAGATTTACAAGTATTCATCTGGTTTCCTCCTTCTTACGTTTTTCATATATTTTGTCTGGTAAGAAAATTCCTAAATGATTTTTTAATTCCGATTGCAAGAAATATCTCTCTGACTATCAAGAAAAATTGGCTCCGTAACTTTGCCGAGGAATCTGAGAGAAACCGGGTCTGAGGATCTACTAGGCGATAAAGGATATTGGACTCCCCGAGTTTGGCACCCCTGACAAATTCATTGACTTATGAGACATAGTCGAGTCGCATACCAAGCAAGATTCACTATGGGCCGAAGAGCTCGCGAAGATGACCGACACAGTGCCAGGGAAAGTGCAACGATTTATGGAAAATCTGATTAGAGCTCGAACTGTGCTACAACAGTTAAACACCAGTCTGGTGAAGTACTGGACGCATGCAATAGACATAATAGGAATTCACGCGGCTCCAATGGAACAAAACAAGTCTCCATGGGCCCAAACTTGCGAAGAGTTGTTTATCAATTCGTCAGAGTATGAGAAAAGTCACCCTTTCAAGTGATATCTTGAATTGACTGTTAAAGAAACTGTTAAAGATGACACCACGTGACGAATTTTGCTTCGTTTAAACTGCACTTAGTCGTTATTTTTAGTTGAATTTTATATTATAAATAAGAACATCGACCAACTAGTTAAGGGTCGATGGTTGTTGCAAGAACTCTTTCTTTTTGGTTGTTAAGAATTATTTTGAAGTTGCTTTTAATTAAGAAGTCCTTCTGGACCAGAGACAAGTTATTTTCATCAAATGCATGTGTGACTGGACATGGATAAGAACTATTTCCTATCTCGTTTCATGAATGATGTTGTAATGAGTAAGAGCTATTTAATCTATTGTCAAGTTATCTGGTGCAATATTTTGTTGTTCTTTACTTTAATGATGAAGATGAATTGTTGTGTTATCGTGTGATGAGTGATTATGGTAGATGAATTATTTTTCTTGCCATTATCTTATCGCATATGTTTTTTTCTTTCTGAATATTAGTTTCTCATACAGTAATTGGATGCTCACATGGTTAATGTATTAGTACAAAGCCTTTGGTATAGAATTGTCGTCTGCATGTTTGAGTAGCGAGTTATCCCAAGCTCAACCTCTTCCCAGTAGTTAAAACTTAATCTTGTTTTTTTGTTACCAAGTTGGTTTATACCGGCTTACATCTCATATCGATCACACCCAAGAGAAAATACAAAAAGAGATAGTCCAAACTGGAGGAAGAGCCTTCACAAGAAAACATAAATCCCATCGATAAATTGGTCGGATCGCAAGATCTGGAGAACCATTCCACCATTAAACACTGCAAAGTCTAATTAGGCCTCGGTGGAGGGTTTGGTTCTTGCTGATGAACTAAGGGATTTAGGACCCATCAACACAATGGTTCAAGAGATTTTAAACAGGGAATATCTTATCTTATCGTGTCACATCAGCCAT
Source organism: Picea sitchensis (assembly GCA_010110895.2). NCBI lineage: Eukaryota > Viridiplantae > Streptophyta > Pinopsida > Pinales > Pinaceae > Picea > Picea sitchensis. The sequence continues at coordinate 78,646 of SNQJ01S0029875.1, forward strand.
TAAATTCGGGTTATGAGTGAATTTTCAATAAATCTGTAGTCGAATCTTTAGAACTTAAATTTATCGTGGGTTGACGGCGGAGGTGCGTGTGGTGATGTGGTCTATCGACAATTTCAAAATTGTTGTTTTAATTGGCGCACGAGGTAGTCACTAATGCGGGATCAAGTATTAATTAACTCCTTAAATGTCCAAATTTGATCGTATCTAATGTTGAAAACGTCACGTCGTGTCGCCCTTTCAGTGGGTGGATTGGGGATCGGGATCATGCTATGAACATTTTGTTGATATCCTCCTGCAAATTATCTGACGTCGATCAATCTTACTGTACAGTGTTGATGCGACAAAGCTGACTTGGAGGTGTGACTAGGACCTAGGTAACCAAGAATGACTCAGGATAGAACTAGACCATACAACTTTCTTACCTGGTAAAGACACGTGGCGTTGGAGACCAATGATTTAATTCGCTTGTATTAGTCAGAGTTGGGACTTTCCTTAAGATATTCATTCTAAAAAAAACCTTAGCTTGCTGATGTCGAAAAGGTGTCAAGGATCGACGATCGATGATACGCCTACCAAAGCGCTCTCAGATCGACTCCCTCGAAAAAGTCCCGATGCCGAAAACACATCGGGGGTCGGCGATCAGGGATAACTTTATCATGGTAAAAATGTTTGTTGTGTTCCTTCTGGGTTTTCCCCAATTTTGATAAACTGCGTCGGGAATCGGCTATCGACAATTTCTTTTCGTTCTTCGTTAATGTTTGTCCTCCCCGTATTTTACTGATGCGGAAGGGGGACCGGCTATCTATCGAACCTTTATGCAAAAAAATTAACGCAAACCAAAAATTCCTTCTGCCAATGTCGATGAAGATTGGTGCTCGACGACTGTTGTTTTTCGAGTGGTTCCTACACTTTCTTGAGTTCTTTCCGACGCCGAACCTGAGCGCGTTGGGTGCAGTGTTTGGCTATCGATTCTTAATTTAGGTGTTAAGGTATTTTAGTCATGGGGTTTCACAAGTTCAACCAAACTTGGATAGGTTATGAGAGTCATGAAAATAAATAAAGACAAAACATTTCCCAAAATGAAATCGAGTTAGACAGTGCAGAAGACCTAGTGGTACCCAAAAAGTGAGAAAAAATCGATAAGGATTTTTAGGGTGTGTTGATTGCTCAACAACTTCCAGTATTGATATGATATGACATGACTATATTGACTCTGATTGGGCAAGGAGCGTAGTGGACAGAAAGAGCACCTTAAGGTGTTTCTTCACTTTGGGATCTTCCATGGTTTCCTGGTGTAGCAGGAAACAAGCTTCTGTGGCTTTGAGCACAACAGAAGTAGAGTACATTGCATTAAGTATGACAATTCATGAAGCAGTGTGGCTTCACAATATCCTTGCAGATTTATCCGAACATGTGATGGATTCCACCATTATTCATTATGGTAACTAAATTTGTGTGAAGATCTCTGATAATCCGGTGTTTCATGACAAATCGAACCACATTGAGATCAAGTACCATTACATCCGAGACATGGTGCAAAGGGAGGAAGTGTTGGTGCAGTACCTTCCTACATATGAGCAGGTTGTTGATGTTCTTACCAAACTAGGACAACTTCAAGTAATTCCGTGACAGACTTGGCGTGGAAGAGAATTCACACCTCACTGAGAGGGAGTGTTGATGTTTTTAGCTTCCTGAGATATTCTCCAGATCATACTCCTCTGTGACTGAGTTGAGTTGATATGTGATGACACCTATCCGAGAAGGGATAAGTGTGTTTGGGCTTATATCCCAACGTCCCATGTGGAGAGCACATGAGGACATTTCAAGGGAGTTGACCCTTGACATCATACACTATGGGAGTTGACCCTAGTGTTTCTAGAGGGTCTCGCCTCTACAAGTCCACATGGAGTGCCATGTGTGACAAGCTTTCTCCAGATCATACTCCTCTGTGAATTGAGTTGAGTTGATATGTGAGGACATTTATTCGAGAAGGGATAAGTGCATTTTGGATTATAGCCCATCATCCCACGTGGAGAGAACATGAGGACATGTCAAGGGAGTTGACCCTTGACGTCTCACACTATGGGGAGTTGACCCTAAATGTTCCTAAAGGGAGTATCCTCTATAAGTCCACATGGGAGTGACATGTGTGACAAACATTTTGCAAATATCATGGTTGTGTACCACTGGAAGAGACTGCGTGTCTCTGGACAGTATTTGTGTACTAATATCGAAATATACCTCCCTAGCTAAGAGGGAGTATTGATGTTTCAGCATCGGGCATAAATTCTCCTAGATTGGGCTGCAGACCAAGGGAGATAGGATACATTTATCATAAAAGCGCACTTGTGGTAAATGGGCTTAGACGCAGTCCTTCCTTGATCATGACAAGGAATAATATGGACTCGAGGTGCTTGAAGTGATTTCCACGTGTGAGTTAGAATAAAGCCAACATTCACTATAGGTGTGTACCTGTGGTGAAATATCCTAGTGTGGTATTTGTCATAGTCATGGTGATTTGACAAGGAATGATAAAGATTCAAGATGTTATATGCTATTACATGTGGACCCAAAGTGAGCCTAATCTTAGAAAGAGTTAATTGGCTTAGAGGGAGAGTCGCAGAAGGATTTTCTCCTCGGTTCAGGTGGGAGAGAGATGTCTCCCAAGACTGACAGACAAGTGTCATGAGTCTAGAGTGAAGTTTGTATACTTCAAAGACAAGCTTGGCATGTTGCAAAATGTCTCCCTCGTTGAGAGGGAGTGTTGATGTTTGGATAACATCGGGAAGACATTCTCTTAGAATAATAATTAATAATATAATTATTGATTATTAAATATCATATATAATAAGTAAATGATAATAATAAATAGTTATTGATTATTCAAGGGACACATCCTTTCATGGATGGTCACCATATGTTCCCTATATATGGAATACTCATCATTGTAATAATATATCGATCATATATCATATGAAGAAAAAACAACAGTACTAACTTCATTATGGGAATGGAGATTAAAAGAGATCATGCAAACAAGATAATCTGATTGAAATAAAGAAAATATGTCGAGACGATATTGCAGAGGTTTAATATGAAGGAGTGTAAACCAGTCAACGTTTTTGTTCCTGTAGGTGTAAATTTATCTGCAAATCAGTTTCCCAAGACACAAGAAGAGGAAGAGGACATGTCCCATGTTTCATATGATAGTGCAATTGGTAGCTAGATGTATGCAATGGTCTATACTAGACCGAACATTGCACATGCAATGGGAGTTTTGAGAAAGTATATGTCAAAACTAGGGAAGGAGAAATGGCCAACAATAAAGAGCATTTTTAGGTATTTGCATGGCACTGCTAATTATGGATTGTGCTACCAAGGGAAACCAGGATTGGATAGAGTGTTGGACACACATGGGTTTGTTGATGCAGAATAGGCTAGAGATATGGGTCGCAGAAGATCTATGAGTGGGCATGTGTTTAACCTATTTGGAGGAGCAATTAGTTGGACGAGTTGTTAGTTGGATGAGAAAAGTGGTGGCACTCTCAACTACAGAATCTGGATACATGGTAGCCACTCATGCAAGAAAGGAAGTAATATAGTTACAAAGATTGTGTTCAGGTATTGGGTTGGTACAACAAGCAATAAGAATAGAATGTGACAATTAGAGTGCAATATTCCTGGAAAAGAACCTAGCTTGTGATTAAAAGAAAAAACATATTGATGTTCTGTATCAATTTGTGAGAGACATGGTTGAAGACAACAAGGTGTTGTTGGATAAGGTTGACACACTGAATAATGTTGCAGACTCCTTGACAAAGCCTGTCAGTACAACAAAGTTCTCTTGGTGTAGAGAATCAATGGGTGTTGATGAAAATTAAAAAAACAAGTGGGATAATGTTGGTGTGTTATGCTATTTCCATTTGGAGAGGGGGGGTGCGTTGGATTTTGATTTCGGGCATTTTTCGCTATTTTTAGCAGTTTTCTAATTTAATCCCGGATTAGGGGATTAGGGTTGTAATCGAATATGGGTTAATGAATTAGGGTTTTGGAAGCTACGATATACCTAAAATATTGTATATATTGTATTGTGAATAGTGAAATTAATACAATGAAGAGTTTAGAGGTGTGGCACCAAGGAAGGATGGTTTTCTTCAGATTAAAGGTTTTCAACATAAATATCTATGTACTATGTGTATGAGCCATTGATTAATTTATGTTTTCCTGGGTTTAAAACTTACAAAATTAGTGCTGGCCATAGTGAAATTGTCGGGGCTATCACGAAAACCCAACCCCTCTTCCCCCAATATCCCACCTTGCTAGTGAATTCCCATGTTGGAGGAAATGCAAATGAGAGAAAAGATTAATGCTTGCATGTAACAAAGGAGGGGATGCATCCTTCTGAGTCCTTTCCAAACATTTGAAAAAAAGTTTGAGTAGTGTCAATAGATGGGATTATTAACTGAGAGGATACATGGCTTAAATTCCAAATTGGGTAAACACATTAGTGGATACGTGAAAATCTATGAACCCCATTTTTTAAAAATACCCCCTATTATAGAGTCGTTCCTTCATTTTCTATGTGATCACCCTAAGAGTGGAAGAATGCGACCCTAGCCAGTTATTGAGCTACCTTGTTTATTCTTGCAAGGATTGAGTCCAACTTTCAGTCTTCCATATTTTTTTGTTGAACCAAGGATTTAGTGATGATGCTAGAATATCCAAATATGATCAATGATTTAATATTGGAGTTTATTTCAAGAAGAATGCCATGAAGTAGAGAATAGGATTCAACCTATTTTGGTTGAATTTCTCGGTCCCTAGGCAAAGGATAATTCCTATTTTCCCTCGGGATCAAGAATGATGCTCCTTGCTCCTACCACCCCTCCCATGAGAGGACCTTATTAGTCAAAGTAAGCCACACAAATAACTTGGTCTTCAAAGGATCATTGTTTTTCCAGATTTTGGCCCACCATGACTTTTCTTTCCAATTTGCATTTTTCTATAGAGGCATATATCCCAATTTAGTAAATTTATATCCACTTGCCTTCTTTTGTGCCCACAGTAGTTCATTGAAATATTCCTTTAATATAATGTGTTCTCTTCTTCTCTTAGTTTGAAAAATATTCCAATGTTGTATTAGATCTCCCTCTATATCGACATCAAACTTCCCACCATTAGATGGGGTGATGATAACCTTCAAATACCTTGAAAACAAGGGAATGCAGGTTTACCTAGGGCTCCTCTTGAAAATGTTCATCCTTATTTGAATATTTTATTTCCTTTAAACTAGATCCCTAACTTGAAACCATTATTGTCTTCCCTACAGATAAATACTATTCCTCACCCAAATAATAATGATGATTGGGATACCCCTTTACTTGTTGGCTATAAGTGGAATAAAATAATCATATTACCTCCTACAACCCTTCCCCCCAAAAAAATACCTTAACTTCTTAACATCAAACCCAATAACACATTAACCACTAAAACCTAACCCCCTAACCCCCCTAACCCTCACCCCTGCAACTCTCGCCCCTTAAAACCTAAATCACTACCCCCTAAAACAAAACCCACTAATTAACCCCCTCAATATTATCCCCTTGATACCTAGACCATTGATCGCCCAATCACTTGACACCTAAATCATTAATCCCCTTATATTATATTATATTTTTAGTTATAAATTGGTACAGTTAAGGGACCTATATCATATAATATAATATATGATATAAAAATATATATAATATAATATATGATATAGAATATATATTATATAAAATTTAAAATATATAAAACATATAACATATCAAAAAAAAAACTTGATTAAACCCTCCTCAATTGCAACCTTGTTAAGGAAGAAGAGATGGACCTCAAAACCCTCCCCAATCATGACCTCACCAACAACAGACNAACCTAAATCACTACCCCCTAAAACAAAACCCACTAACTAACCCCCTCAATATTAGCCCCTTGATACCTAGACCATTGATCGCCCAATCACTTGACACCTAAATCATTAATCCCCTTATATTATATTATATTTTTAGTTATAAATTGGTACAGTTAAGGGACCTATATCATATAATATAATATATGATATAAAAAAAAATATAATATAATATATGATATAGAATAGATATTATATAAAATTTAAAATATATAAAACATATAACATATCAAAAAAAAAACTTGATTAAACCCTCCTCAATTGCAACCTTGTTAAGGAAGAAGAGATGGACCTCAAAACCCTCCCCAATCATGACCTCACCAACAACAGACAATGGTAGACCCACATGTAGACAAGGAGACAAGAAATATGGACTTGCAGAGTGATTGGATAAGATGATCGAGGGCCCAAAAATGTCACTTAAACATGTCATTATTTACTTTTTTGGATATTCTCCGAGTGTTTGATGAAATGCTTGAATCAATTAAATTAATTTTGTGTTTGATGGAATGCTTGAAAAAATTAAATTAATTTTTTGTTTGATGGAATGTTTTAAAAAATTAGATTAATTTTGTTTCTTTCTCCAACTTGATAAATCTATGTATAAACCTTATGATGTGGATGCATTTTGGTGTTTCTATTATATTCCCTTTGTTGTCTTTTTGTTAAATTTATGTAGTTTATTGGGACCACCACAAATGATCAATCTTGCTTGTATTTGTATATATATGCAATCTATAATGATCATAACAATATTAAGGATATCATTGTAGATTAATATACACTTAATTAATAATATCATCTTTTCTAGGTTTTATTTATGATGTTAAATTATTCTCTGCATATTCTTATCTTGTAGCAATAATGATTTTCTCATATAGTCATCCCTCTTTACACAGTTAGTGCACACATTTTCATTGCACGATATTGTATACTTTTCTCAATTTTGTGCTTCTCTCTATAATGATAATATAGTGTATATATTAAAATATCACTTTTTTTTGTTGTCTCTATTCATATTTTTGGAATGTTCATGCAATTTCTTTTTGAAGTTTGTTAATATAAAAATAATTCACCAATATACCTAAACTCTATGGTGACCTTCTGTGTGGTACATGGTACACTAGTCATTCTCAAGCACTACCTTAACCTTTCTCATATCTTGTAGTTTCATAGTGAGGTTCATGAGTTGATATTGTACATGTGCCAACCCTACTGATGTCTCGCCACCTCTTGGAATAGACTCTAAGCACATTGCAATCTCCACAACTTTCAAATGAGTCATTACTTTCTCTTGGGTGAGAGGGACTTGAATGTGTGGTAGGAGTTAGACAATTAACCATTCTCTATGTTGGACATCTTGGATCTAAAATGTTATTCTATCTAATAGGATCTTGAACCATTGGTCATAGTCCCACACAGTTTCTCCAACTTGCTACTTAATTTCTTTGATCTCAGTTATACATTGTAATTCCAACTTTGGTTTCTGGAATTCTCTCAAGAGATCTCTCTTTATCTCTATAAGGGACCTTTCTGGCCCTATGGTTGCAGTGACCTTGTACTTCATTTACCATGTCAAAGCTCTATCTCTGAATGTGGTTTCTAGCTACGTGATCTTGAAGTCCTAGTTTGTGATTCTTTTCACAGACCATATAGCTTCACACATGAACTAGTTTTGTTCTCCATCATCTTCTCGTCCCATCAAACAAGGAATCCTGAGGGTTGAATCATGGTTCGACATACTCGATCTAGAGCCGGGTCTTTTTGACTGACTACAACTTATTGTTGTTGATACTGATGATCTTTCTTGTGAATTTTCACTGAATTTAGCTTCTACTCCACTTTTATCTTCTCCTTCTCTTACTTCTAAAATTTCTTCTTCTACTTCTCTTATCTCTGCACTTTCTTCTTCGATTCTTTCTTCTTGATTAAAAATGCAGAAGGGGGGTGGTTCAAAGAGGGGGTTCCTCCATACTCTCCTTTCTTCTTCGATGATGGATATAAATAGCTTCCTAACTCCAACCACACAATCCTACTTTTAATCACCAAGATATCTTCTCCTTCTTGGATGAATCCTTCATCGCCATTGTCTATTGTGTCAATGCTACTACTCTATGACCCATATTCCTATGACGTGACTACATATCCCACTATCCAAGGGGATATGACCTCATCCACAACTTTACTACCAATACCTATGGTATCCTCTCTTGATACCTCATTCATAACTTCATGTCTCTTCGATGACCTCTCTTTTTCTACACTTCTCTCTGGAACAAATCTTTCTCCTGTGCACCATTCTGGTGCAGTTTCTCTTCTCTTCATCTTACATATTACTACTTGTTCATCACCCCTTTATTTCTTTTCTTTGCTTCTCTGCTCGACTCTCCTTATCTCATCTCTTCTGGATCCATTCAATCTCACCTCATCTTATCTTCTTCCCACATATTTCCATCCCCCCCTCTATGCAAGGGGGTTTATGTTTCCATCCTATCGATATGCATGCACATTATCTCCTTCTCTATGAATATCATTTTGATCCACAATGGGATTTCTTCCAACAACCTTCTTCTAGGACCGACTGCAAACTTTATTTTAGTGCTACATAAATATTCATTGCATTTGACAATGAACTCAACAATATACCCTTCTTTCACACAATCAAACCAGAAATCAATGGCTCTGGCCCACTTATTGTCCACATATTTAAACCTATTGATCGGTTCTTGGTCCCAAACCAACGGTTCTTGGGCTCACCATATAGATTTAATTTCTATCTATCTCTTTCTCCATTCATGCAATAAACAAGGAAAATTTCATGTAGATCTGAATATATTTACTTTCTTTTCCATTGTTGGAGGTTGAAATATAAATTATTGGTCTCTCGTCGTGCAAAATCGTCCTCCTTATTAGATATCCATTCTTCTATCTCCTTCTTGGAATGTTTTTCTGTCATGTCTTTCCTTCAACATGTAGCACAAAACCATCAGGTCCCGACAAAAACAAAAAAAAATGGCTTGAAGTTTTAGACCCAGGGTTCGAAAGGATTCACCAACAAATACCCCATTCACGTCGGCATATTCAATATTCAAGGACTGAATAAGATCTCACCCAAGACACATATGATAATCACAGAGACCAAATTGTTGTGCAAAACATGTTGGAATATTTATACAAACATGCAACACTTGACTACAAGCTACACATTAGATCATATTCATTCATAACATCATTCTACTCATTCATGACAACAATATACCAGTCGTGTGCAACCTAACATATCTATAAAACATTCATTCAGAATAGAACTCATGATAAAATATCAAATGGGCCTCTGAAATTTATTCATTACATGGAGGGCCATGGCCTACACCGAGAATCATTCAGATTGAACCCGAGACCTGAAACTGAAGTATTCATCTACTTTCTCTCTCATACTCTACTTACATCTATACCATTACAATCAATCCATAACAATGAACCTCTAGTGAACCAAAAACCCCAACCTTCACATATTCATATGCATTCCTTATATCTTTGCGGGAGCATGGAAATCATAACAAACTTTCCATCTCACTAATGACCTCGACCATGACCAATCGGTTTATTACAAAAATGGTTACAATACTTACAGAATATCTTAAAGGATTTGACATGCATGCAAACTTTACAAGTCCTTGCAAGCAACACAAAATTGGTTAGCGCATGCACTAGAAAATTGGTTGGCATATGCGTTGAACCTTCGCACCATGTGGTGAAATACTCATGGCACACTCATAGTGCATATTTGTGGCACACAGGCGGTCTTTAAAAAACCCTAGGGTGCCAAAAATTAGTTTAAGATTGTTTATTTATTATTTAACTTGAAAGTACAGGGCATAACATACTCCCCACTTTCAAGGAACTTTGTCCCGAAGTTAACTTTAATTATGTTACCTATAGGTTTTTATTTTCTCTCCATATATTCCACAACACCCTCTATGGTAACTAGTATAAGGGACACCCAAGTGACACAACACACATTGAAATTACACATCAAAACATTGGGGAAGTGAAATTACTCTTTAGCTCTTCTTCTTGACTTTCAAAACTAGGATTAAAGCCTATCAGTATAACATGAGCCCTAAGCCTCAATATGTCATCTTCCCAAATAGGCATCTAGTATGGTACTCATGTACCCTAAGCATCTCAAAAGGATGACCTAAAATTCCTCCAGAATTGATACTAGGTATAAGCCCAAGGCATTGAAGTCTAATCCCACAACTCCATTGGTGAGTAGTACTCCAATCCTTCTTCTAGACTTTGACATCACAACTCCAATATCATACACTTTGGGCTTCTCAATATGGTACCATTTCCCATAGAGAATTATACAAGGAAAAAGAACCATTAACATAGGTTGGATGATTAAGTTTGTCCCCAACCCATAAGGTGTTAGTTTGTAAACATTCTCCTTCATAGGTATGGGATCCCATGAGATCAAATAAATTGTCTTTCTCAGCCCACTGGTGTATTTCCTGTCAATCTCCACCTCACAACATGCAACCAATGCATTAGTTACAATCATAAAATCATCATGTTATACAAAAAAAAGAATCCCCATGCTATCTCTTGCATGTCATCATGAGCACACAACATCAATGTCATCATGTAATGTCCCCCACCTCTTGATAAAGAGGGTGTGAGAGACTTAGTATTCTAGTTGTCCCCACTAGACTATAGTCTCATGAATCATGGGGACCAAGAAACCCCAAAGCACTTACCTAAGTACAATGTTATAATATTAAGTTGAATTTGGGAGAAAAGGTAAAATGAAGAAAGGAAAAGACCATGTGTGGAAAAGAAAGGAGTTAACCCCAGGAAGTGGTTAACTAACTCAACAAAGAATTAGATCAAGGTATAAAAGAAAAGGAGGGTGCATCTCTCACTCATTCTGGATTATTATTACTTTTTCATCTTGGGCTTTTGAGCACAAAGATGTTTTGAGGGTTTTGGGATAACAAACCCTAGAGATCAACTTGGTGGTGAAAGATCCCACCTATCCTGATCCAAGCTTGGTCACGGAGGTGCAATATTCCTCCCCCACCATTCTAAAACAAGTACATGTCACATTCATCAACACAGGAAGAGGAAATGCGCAACTTCAGGGGGTTTCCAGCAAGAGGGCACACCATCTGAAGAAGAACTATTCGATCTAGGAAGAAGAGAAGGCTTTAGGGCCTAAGGACTTCTTGGTTTTAATTGTATGGTACAGGGCATGTAAATGTGTTGAATCTGAACAAAATAGATCTAGATAAACAATAATACACACATTTGCAGAGAGAATTTGAGAAAGAAGGAGAGAAAGAATAGAAGAATTCTCATTAACCGTTTTCAATAATAAATAATTTACACATGATATACGCTTTATAACTCAATGAGTGCGCACTGGAGGAGAACCAATGAGCCATAGTGGTGGTATATAGTAATATGGACACACACCAGTAGTTACGAGAGTGAACTTCCACCTAGTATAGTCTCTCAGGAAGTTACGGGAGTGAACTTCCACCTAGTATAGTCTCTCAGGAAGTTACAGGAGTGAACTGCCACCTAGTTGAGTTAACTAGTCAACTAGTCTTCAGTTAAATGATTGAGAAAAGAGTAGTGAGGAGTTAACTCAGAAAATCAAGGATAATGCGCAAGTCTGGTAATGCTCGCAAGGAAAGTGCGCATTAGTTGGTGATGATCCCAATGTTGCATGGTGACAAAACCAATGCAACATCTAAACTCAACTCAACTAGTCAAACTGAAGTGTCAATTGAAAGAGAATATTATCTAGGTGAAATATTCTCCCCTAAAATATAGGAGACTGGATAATGACTAATTATGACTAATAAACAAGGAAAATCCTTAGTAAAAATAAATCCTAGGTGTGTGTGAAGTAACTCCAACACCCCCCCTGAACATCACTATGGTGAAAATAAAGACTGGGTCCCTACAACGAGGCCATGTTAGGTACCCAAATACAAAATATACACTAAAATAAGGTGAGGAAAGAGGGAAAAACTCATGGGAAAAACCCACCCTCAAGGTACAATGTATGTAAAAAAAGAACTATAGTTTCTAGGCAATTGTGTCCTTCACTCCAAGATGACTTCGCAGAGAATGAAACTTATGCTCAGTGAAGGTCTTGGTGAAGATTCTTATTGTCTGTTCTGCTGAAGGACATAACTGTAAGTCGATGATCCCCTCGTGTACTAAGTACCGGATGTAGTGCATGTGGATATCGATGTGCTTCGTCTGTTGCCTCTGAAATGGATCTCTGCAGAACTTCAAAGTGCTCTGGTTGTCACACCAGATGACAATCGACCGATGAAACTGAATGTCCAACTCAATGAGAAAATGTTGTAGCCACATAGCCTGAATGGTTATGTTAACTACCCCTCTGTACTCTACCTTGGATGATGATAGAGTAATGACAAATTGCTTCTTGCTCGACCAACAGATAGGCTCGGAACCAAGACTGAGTGAGTAACCAGATGTGGACTTGCGATCAGTGTTATTTCCAACCTAGTCGGAATCAGTAAAACCGATGAGATATAATGTAGAGTCTGATGCATAATGAATCCCAAAGGTGATGGTGTCCCATATGTATCGAAGGATACACTTTGCAACCTTCCAATGTATCTCACGCGGCTCCTTCATGAACTTGGAAACTGTGCCAACTGCATATGATAGGTCTGGCCTGGAGTGTGTGAGATACATCAAGCTCCCCACTAGTTGTCTGTACAGTGTGTTGTCAACCAGTGGAGTCTTCCCGCCATCCTCAAGTTTGACTCCTGATAGGAAATGAGTCAGAATAGACTTGCAGTTTGTCATGTGAAATCTCTCAAGAAGATCTCGTGCATACTTGGCCCGAGACAGTTTGATGCCTGATGCATCCTAACTAATCTTGAGTCTAAGGAAGAAGCATAGTGGACCCATGTCCATCATAAAAAACTTGTCATGTAGAATCCTCTTGACTACATCAATCGTTGAAGTCAAGCAACTGGTGATCAACAAATCATCAACATATAGAACTAAAAGTAGAAGTGAATCAATCGTCCTGAGCATGTAGACATTTGGGTTTGATTTACAACGTACAAATTTTTGTGACAACAAGTAGGGGTCCATATTGGCAAACCATGCCCTCGGAGCCTTCTTGAGGCCATAAAGGGACTTCTTTAGTCGACAGACCAAATATGAGTCCTGCATAAATCCCCGGGGTTGCTCCATGTAGACCTCCTCAGAGAGATCACCATGAAGAAATGCATTCTTCACGTCCATTTGATGGAATTCCCATCCCTTAGATGCCACAATGGAAAGTGCTAATCATATGGAATCCATCTTCACTACTGGAGAGAAGGTCTCATCATAGTCAATACCATGCACCTGCTGAAATCCTTTGGCAACAAGCCTAGCTTTGTATCTACTAATCTGTCCATCTGCTATTCTCTTGGTCCTGTAGACCCATCTTCATCTGACAAGTTTCCTCCCAGAAAGAAGGGGAACCAGATCCCAAGTCTAGTTCTCGAGGAGGGACTTGTAATCCTCCTACATGGCAGATTCCCAAAAGGGATTTCCAGCAGCCTCGCCATAAGACTGTGGATCTGAAGACTGAACCAAGAAAAGATTCCTGGCGGGAAATGGTTCAGTGTCATTGATTGCAACATGAGGCTCCTCAACATTAGATTGATTCCTCCTAGTATTGGCTGGATCACCAACGAGATCCCGTGCATCCTAAAGAGTAGTTTGTTCCCACTTGGGCCTCTTCTCTGGCTCTGCAACTACATCTGGATGCTCTAAATATGCATCTGACTGTAATAACTTTGAATATGAATCATCTGAGTCCTATGAATCATAAATATCATCTGAATAAGAGTCGGCATGTGCATGTTCATCATCTCAGACAGGTGGAAGAATGAAGGTGTATGCATGCGACTATTGAGGTGCATGCGATACACTTTCCTCAAATTGGACACTATTCTCAATGATGAGTCGGTCCGGGGAAAGATCAATAAGCCTATATCCCTTCACACCGTCAGGTTATCCAACAAAAATGCACTCAGTACTCTATGGATCAAGTGCCTTCCTCTTTTCAGAGGGAATTTGGGCCCATGCACGTGAACCAAAAATGCGAAAGTGGGTCACTTCTAGTTTGAGGCCACTCCAAGCCTCGTAGGGGGTCTTATCATTGACATATCTATGGGGATATTTGTTTTGGATGTATGTTGCACAATTAAGTCCTTCGACCCATAGTCTCTGTGGTAGTGACTTTACATGCAACATGCAAGATGCCATCTCCTTTAGAGATCTGTTTTTCCGCTCAGCAACTTCGTTTTGCTGCGGAGTATAGGGAACTGTGTGCTACAAATGAATCCCTGTCTCATGGAAAATATTATGGATATCATGATTTACATAATGTCCCTCGTTATCATTTCGGAGGACTTTGATCTTCTTTTTGGATTGTGTCTCAACCAAGGATTTGAAATCTTTAAGGTGTTGAAAGACCTTGGATTTTTGCCTGAGAAAGTAGATCCATGTAAAGCGTGAGAAATCATCAACAAAAATGAGAACAAACCTCGCTTTGCTGATGTATGGATGCAGAAAAGGGCCCGTAAGGTCACTGTGGATCATATCTAAAGGTGAGGAAGCTCACTAAGACTTTCCTTTGTCGAATTTCTCTTGAGGGTGTTTTCGGAGAACACATCCCTCACATGCTCCCTTGGAGAAATGGATGTCTCGTAGACCATCAACCAATATTTTCTTGGTAAGTTGTTGCATGTATCTGAAATTCAAATGTCCAAACCTTTCATGCCATATCCTACTACTTTCATCAGCATGAGTAAGAAGTAAAGCAAAATCAGGTTCAATGAATTCAGAAAATGTATACAATCTAGACTGATGATTTACCTCACCGGTAGCAACCTTGGAGTTGGTTTGCATGTCGTATATGTCCACAAAATTTTCTGTGAATATGAATTTCTTTCCGCTTTCAGAATTCTTCATCCGATACATGGAGAGAAGGTTGACATAAAGTTTGGGAACGTGCAACACATTCTCGAAGCTTCAGTTGGTGAGTTCAATCCTTCCTTTGTCAGTGACTTCGACATAAGAGTTGTCCCCCATCAGAATAGGAGGACCTTTGCCTGCATCCAATGAAGAATATAATTCTTCTGATGCATCCATGTGATGTGATGCTCCTGAATCAATGATCCAAGCATCAGGAGAGGAGTTGATGGCAATCAAGGCATGGCTAGAATTGCCTTTCTTGGAATTCAGATCTTCTGGCTTCTTCTTCTTAGCACCCTCGGGGATCTGATCTCCAAGGTTGTTTTGTTGAAGTATTTGAGACATCATATCTATTTGTTTTTTCATGCATCCGGATTTTGAATGGAACCCTCTGTGACAGTACATGCATTTCTCCCCTGTTCTTCCCTTTTCCCCTTTGGATCCGGAGGCATCGGTGAAGGGTTTTGTGCACCCTTCCTTCTTCGGATGTGCATGAGATTTCCATTTGTATTTATATTTAGATTTCTGATATTTGTGGATTCCATATTGCACAGTGAGTGCATGCGCCCTTGGGCCTTTGATTGTGCCAATGTTGATGAGCTTGGTTTTCTCTTGTGTCAGGGATTCGATAAAGTCCTCAAGATAGGCATCTTCCCAGTGGCTCCAGAGGTGAATATTACATAATGTAATGTGGATACGAATACAGATAATTTAGGACCAAGCTTGGAGATAATGGTGAGAACCATTTGTTTCTCCTCCTTCGATTTATCAACCCCGCAAGCTTTGAGTTGAGACAATAAATCCTTGAATTTTGTAAAGAAATCTTGGATATTGTCGAAGCTTTTTGGATCCAATGTGAGCATCTCCACCTCCAGCATGTGTCCCCTCATCTCATCCTATTTTCCAAATATCCCTTCCAAGGTGGTCCATGATTCATTGGGAGTCATACAAGAAGATATGTGAAAAAGGAGATCAGGATAAATAAGAGTGCAAATTGTTCTGAGTGCCTCATCCATGCAATTTAAATACTTGGATTTTTCTATGGATGATGTCGGTTATGTATCTGTATTCAAGGTTAACCTGTACAACCCTATAGTTTAGATATGTATGGATATTTTCTCCTTCCATGCAAAATAGTTGTAAGGTGTAAGAATGAATTCTTTTTGGAAATCCATCTTTCCGCTGTCTTCAATCTTTTGTACCTGCAAAAATTTTTGGTGTAGATTTTGCTTAGCAGTCCATCGGCTCTGATACCATGTAAATGTGTTGAAACTGCACATAATAGATCTAGATAAAAAATAATACACACATTTTCAGAGAGAATTTGAGAAAGAAGAAGAAGGAGAGAAAGAATAGAAGAATTCTCATTAACCGTTTTGAATAATGAATAATTTACACATGATATACTTTGTACAACTCAATGAGTGAGCATTGGAGGAGAACCAATGCACCATAGTGGTGGTCTAGAGTGATCTAGACACACACCAATAGTTATGGAAGTGAACTTCCACCTAGTCTAGTCTCTCAAGCAGTTACGGGAGTGAACTGCCATCTAGTTGAGTTAACTAGTCAACTAGTCTTTAGTTAACTAACTGAACATAGAGTAGTGAAGAGTTAAATCAGGAAATCAAGGGTAATGCGCCAGTCTAGTGATGATCCCAAGGAAAGAGCGCATTAGTTGGATATGATCCTAATGTTGTGTGGTGACAAAACCATAGATGATTTTAGGGGCGAAATTAAGGGATTCCAAATTTTGATTGGGGCGATTTTTTTGTATTGTATTGGTTTTTTTATTATTTTATTATTAGCCCCTAATTTATTTAAAAAAAAATCATTGATAGGGTTAGCCCAAGTTTTTATGAGGGAAAGGGATAAAAAAATAAATTTCGTCCATGAAATTTCCAACCACAACCTCCATTCACCCGATTTTTACAGATATGGAAATTACTGATAGCGAATTCGCTGTCCCATTTGATATATTTTAGAATTTATGCTTTAACTCACCTGAATTTCGGGTTATGGGAAAAATATAAAATTTCGTTCTCCCAGTTTTTAAAAAAAGGAGGATTTGTTACCAAGCGAGCAAAGATTTCCTTTGTTTTCTTTTCAATTTATGGAGAGTTAGCGAATTCCTCTATTGGATTTTCCTGATACAGAAAAATTAGATATTGTTGGGTGCAATCAGTTTCAATTTCTGTAAAACAACTTTGGTAGAGTTTGGATTAGATGGGGAATGGGGGAAAGGGGGAAGTGGAATGCAACGAGATGAAGGAGGTGGTGAGAGTGAGACTGTTATGCCTACATGGATTCAAGATGAGTGAAAGCATTCTTCAAAAGAAAGTTGGGAAAGGGTAAAAGTTGGTGTTGGAGAGAATGGATCTTTTCTTTCCAGATGCACCTTTCCCTGCCCAAGGAAAATCAGACGTGGAAGAACATTTTCCTCCCCTTATTATGAATGGTTTCAATTCAAATCTGTAAGTACTTATTTTACTACCACGATTCCCTGTTGAGAACTTCAATTATACAAAGTTTGGTGTTGTTTCTGTGTGAGGGAAAATTTTAGGCTACTATGGTGTTCATCTTCCAACTTAAATCTTAAGGGAAATATTTTTTTTATATCAATGAATTTTCATAAGTTAGTTTCTAGTCTTTTTGAATGGAAAACGGAGCTTGGAAAATTTGGTGACTAACTTTTTTCAAATCCATGTAAATATTTTCCCAATTGTGATGAATATCATGCCCAATTTTTAAAACCCTAATTTTAATGAGGATATGCCTTCATGTATGAGCTGAATAAATAAAGTTATATCTCTTATAGAAGACATATCCTGAGAGATGTATGCCAAAAAGGCACCAACAAGCACCTTGAAAAGGTAGATTGGTTTGTTTAATTACAATATTTAGAATTGGCAGGAGTCTTTGTTGATGATATATGTCCAACAACCTCCAGTAACCTTCTTAGTTTTTTTAATTTTGACTTCGAGTTGGTGAGACTCAATGCTCAAATGTGTCTCTCCATTTATTATATGAACATGTTCTCTCAGTGGCTTGGGAGGTTCAAACTACTCATGTGTCTAACTATGAATGGTCCAGTGAATGCATTTTAGCGATTTCCTATGGTACTAATAATTCTCTTATTAGTCCCTGCTGAAGGCCAGGACTCTAGCGTTCACTAGAGCATTGACCTTCAATTAGTTTGTGGTTGACCAAATGTATTTTTGTATGATATTCAAAATTTTGAATAGGAAAAATAAAATAATCATTTTTTAAATATTTTATTTACTTTTATTTGACTTCCTATTGGTTAATAATCTTCAACTCTTATTGTCGAGTTTCTTTTATGCATTTACATATACCTTTATGTATCATAAGTTTGGACGTTTACATTATGGTAAATCCTGACAAGGATTTGGAAATATTGACACAAAGCTCTGCATTATATTGACTGCCTAATGTCTTCCTAATGTTTTTGGAAATCCTGATATATATGTTTTTAGTTGCTTGGAAACGATCTACATTATATTGAATATCAAACCCACAAAGGGATTTAATAATTGTAGCCACTGTCTCCACTACCTTGACAACACCATCAAACTGATCAATCTGTGTATGCGAGGGATTTAAAAATTGTGGCCACATTAAAAATTGTGGCCACCGTCTACACCGCCATGAGAACATCATCAAAAAGATCGATTCATGTATGCCAGGGCTCCATTTTACCGCCTCAATAGTAAAATGTTTTCAAAGTACTTCTCTTCACTGCCTCACCGTATTTTATATTCGTTGTGATTGACTATGTGCTACTCTTCCATCTATAGATTTAGTTTAATCCCCTGCATCTTGGTGGGGCGATTGCTACTCTTCCATCCATAGATTTAGTTTAATCCCCATACATAGATTTAGTTTAATCCTCTGCATCCTGGTGGGGCGAGAGAGCAGGTGGGATGGATGGAATAGTATTCAGAATCACGGAATTGGCGTGTACGTAATATTAATGAATCTTACCATAATATAACTTTTGTGTTCTTTTGATTTTCAGTTTCTATGATATCATACACTTACTAGTAAGTGTATGATATAATTCTTGTCCCTGTAAATATCATATAACGAATGAATAACTATCAATAACGAATGAATAACCATCAATAACGAATGAGTTACAATTTTATATTTACTAGCAGAATTCATTCAAGATCTTTATCAATATGATGGAGTTAGAATTGTGCCTTTTGAAAAAACTTCATCCAAAATCTTGATTTCAAACCTGTGACTTCTCTTCGAAGTTTTCAGAGTAGCTGCATTTGTTGGCGGAATCGTTTCGTTCTTCTTCTTCTTCTCAATGCCACTGTCCAAGTCAATGTGTTCTTTTGCATTTCTCTTGTAGGTAACTTATTTTACCATGGCCAGTTGTTGCCCCTCCAACTTCCTACAACACCACTGGATGATATTGATATCGATATTGCCTTTCCACGGTCTTCTAACGTCCCTGGAGTCAAGATCAAGTTCCCCAAGTTGCTCAAAACTGCTACTAAGTTGAAGATATATTTGTTGGGATTCAGAAAGTCAGCTAAACCTAGCATGGATTTGCAGTCTCCTTGTGTTGAATATGTCGGCACTGGTATTGCTATGGACCATCTTGTGCCCAAGAAAAATAGATCATTCACTGTGAAATTTAAGGTCATGGAAGTACCTCTGGTCTCTCTTTTCACTCGAGCTAATTCAAAGGGTTCCAAGAGAGATGAAAACAATCATGGATTGCAGAAGAAATCAGAGGATTCTGATGATAGAGAAGGAAAATGTAAGAACATGGACAGAGATATCATTCCATGTGCTTGTTCCTATACATAAAACTAGTGTTCCATCCTGTTAACATTAGACGTTCACTCCCCTTGAACGGGTGCTTGTTCCTATAAAGAAAAGTGGTGTTCCAGCCTATTAACATTTGTTGTACAAAATACTAGGGTTCAAGCATTGGGTCTGAGCATGTTCATGTAAACAAATTGGTTGTGTCGAGGCTTATTAGGCATTGTAAAGTCAAGTTACAGATACAACTTCAGATCATGTTTTCCTCACCACTTGGCATGCATGTGATATTGGTGTTGCCATTTGTGATAAGCATAGACAACATAACACTGACATCTGTTGCTTGTGCCATTTGTAATATTTCACTCATAAAGTGGTCATTCTACACAGTTACCAAGTCTGATATGTCATAGGTTAGGTGGTGGGTCCATGTAGCGAATCTTGAATAGTGGCCTCGTCGGTCATAATTTCCGAAAGCTTCACTCAACAACAGGTCGGCGGTTCGAGTCTTTATCCACACAAAAGTTTCAATCAAACAAAAGTTAAACCAGCCTCGTGTTGGCTGTAAAGGTATCCTCCTCTCTCTTTCCTTGCCAATGTAGCTTCAGGACTTCTGTCAAAAATACATAAAATTTATGTCAAGAAGTCAAACAATTTAAAGATTTTGTCTATCAAGAAGATGGATAATTTCTGTCAAGAAGTCGGACAATTTAAATATTTTTGTCCGAAGAAGAATTCCAACTCTACTCTGAAAGATGTAGTGGTAGCACTGGTTGGCAATGCAAACTCCTTTTAAATTGCACGAGGATACACAGTATCCAGAAAAAAACCGCTTTTACTTTCCACGGCAAGTCCGCACAAAATGGTTTACAAAACCAGAAATCTCGACCACTTCATGATGATAATAATAATAAGAAATTTACTAGTTACAGGTTCACTTTCCTGCAACATATGCTGGTTCAAAATGCATGTAGTTGGATTCCCAGTCGTCCTTTAGACACCACAGAAAGTACATCGGAAGGCTATGAGCTTGTCATGGCCTTTGAACCTAGGCTTGACATGAAGGTTGGATGAACACTGGTATGCATTTCTTTTTATTGTGTTTCGTTGATTCCTGTCCATCCCCAATTTAGAGACTTCAATGGAGCATCGGGCTTCATTCAGAATTTTGTTTCATTGACTCAGAGCCACTAGGTCTCATTCAATCACACATAAACCATAAGCTAAGGAGATTCAATCCCACCAACTAATAACAGTAATTAGGGTGTAAATGATGGAATAGTGCGTATAAAAGTTGGCGTAGTGTGTTTACTGATTGACTGTATTTCATTTATTCCTCTCAGGAGTAGCTTGTTTCGGATTTGGAGCATTTCATGTAACGAGTTTGTATGGTCCTGGGATATGGTTCAAGTGGGTTACGTCATGTTGTCATTCAGATTCAGTTAATACCATTATGTGTTTCAATAATTGCAGTAATCTAGCAGTAAATGCAACTGGAGAAGATGTGATTAGTAAAGGATCTGAGTACTTTTCAATATTTTGGGAAAGGTTTTTTTCCATCCACCCCGAAAGGCTTACCATGAGTGCCTAGTAACTACAATCATGTTGATTTGGATGTTATAGCTTCCTCATACTCTAGTATGTTAGAAGTTTTGGTGTTATTGGCATTCATACTTCCCTTCCCTTCTAAAGGATTTATGTTAGCAGTTTTGGTATTATTGGCATTGAGACTTCCCAAACCTTCTAAAGGATTTGTGTATCCGTTTTTACTTCACGGTCAAGATATCGATTTGCATTCATATTCACTGTATCTATTTGACCATTTGCAAAATTTAGATGTCATGGCCACTTCAAGTAATTGCATGAAATATATTGTATTTATTTTGAGATTATCTTAATTTGTTTTCATGTGCTTCCATCTGGGTTCATCCAGTTCTTTACTCGCTAAACAATACCATGGAGATTTTTCATTTTTTGTTTGCATTGGATTTCTAATACCTTATCCAGTACTTGAGCTGGACCATTCTATGTACAAGCATTTGGTTTATTTGACAAGGATGGTATCAGACTTTTAGTCTATCTTCAATATCTTAAATACCTTTTCTGGACTATCTGAGTTTCATTGCGTAGTTTTCAAATATTGAGGTTCTCAGATGATAAGAGTTTTTGGATTTTGCCACTTATGATAATTTTATAATTCTTTGTATATTCTACTAGGCAAGGTATTTTGGCTACCCATGCTAACTATGTATGTGTGGTATTAATTGAAGTAATTTTACTTGGTTTTTTCAATTTTTTTCAAGTTGATACGGGGTTTCCAAATCCAATTATGGCTTTAGATTTGAAATAATGAACTTCTAGTATTAGTTGTTGGTCTTTATTTTATCTCGATATTTAGTATTAGTTGTTGAACATACAAATTGTAGTCTTCAAAACACTTTCACACGAGTTCATAATTGGTGAGGCAACCACAAGTTTAAACGAGCAAAAAAATGATTAGCCAGAGTAGGGAACTCAAATCCCACAATGTTGGCAAAGAACAGTGTCCAAGACGTGACATAGAAGATGGCCAAGAGCATGTTGAAGCTGAAAGTGATTAGTGTTGATATTATGGTAGCTGCGGGAGGTATTTACCTCCACATGTAACCCTGAAGCGAATAGAATATTTTGGGAAGAAAGAAGAAACCCTAAAGCATTGGATATAACCCTAGAAGACAATTCGGCTCGTTTAACAATAGACAATATAACAATATTGTCACCCAACCATAGGCTGAATCCACCCCCGAGCACCTTAAACTTGACAGAGAACTATTATGGAAGAAAACCCTAGGCTTAATAGCCAATCAAGGTAGTGCACCTCTCTCCAGGGATAGCACACCAAACAAGAATAACCAAAAGGCCAAGCAGAAAGTCCAAACCATAACCAAGAGAAAGTCCAAGTCAAAACTGAAATCTGCCAGTTGCAGCAGCTGCAGCTGCAGCTCTTCTTCAAACTTGCGCACCACTGGCCTTATGCAGTTATCAAAGGTGAGGTGACAAATGAAATCTAGTTTCCTGTATTTATATTGTTTTTCCTTAACTGTCTAGGCCGACTTCTCATTCTAGAGGCTAAACACTTAATATTAACTATTTCCTTTAGTCGACTTGTCTTCTAGGGTTATATCCAATGCTTTAGGGTTTCTTCTTGCTTCCCGGAATATTCTATTCTTGTCGGGGTTACATGTGGAGGTAAATACCTCCCGCAACTACCATAATATCAACACTAATCACTTTCATCTTCAGCATGCTCTTGGCCATCTTCTATGTCACGTTTTGGACACTGTTCTTTACCAACATTGTGGGATTTGAGTTCCCTACTCTAACTAATCATTTGTTTGCTCGTTTAAACTTGTGGTTGCCTCACCAATTATGAACTCGTGTGAAGGTGTTTTGAAGACTACAATTTTGAAGTAGGCCCTTCATTTAAACTTGTGTTTTCTTTGTTGGTTCCGAACAGGTTCATATGAAAGTGTTTTTGAAGCTACAGTTTTTCATATGGACTCTCCATTGAGATCTTCTTTGCATCTTTTCATGGTCAAGAAATTGTCATCATTGGTCATCGTTGTATACCCTACCTAATTAAACATTAGGGG